>JAIPRM010001354.1:0-24998 GCA_025469315.1 Stegophylla sp. TES_Ste_2020
ATAATTAAGAACACTAGCCTATGCCTTTGTTGTTTCTGGTCACCTGTACAGAATAATAGAAACTCGACTCCATGCACAGGATACACGGTTAATAAAGAAAGAAACTGTTTAATGTAATTCTTTTGACATTTTAATCAAAGTGTCGAATCTGGTGACATGTTTGACATTAAAGTAGTGAAAATATATTGAAGAAAAGGAACAGAAAAGTAATGAAGATACGTCATGTATGCAATAAATTACATATTAAAAATAATACAAAAATGAAACACGGTTTATTACTATCCGACGTTGTTAAATTGAAGGCAAATAAATAATTTTAAACTTTGCAACAATTGTCCCAAAAAATACAGTGAAGTAAAATATCTGTAGAAAACGATTGCAATAAATTGAATTTGAAAAAAAAAATCTAACAGTTTTTCCCATCATGTCAGTGGGTATAATATAATTTTTATATGGTTCGTTATTCTTTTAAATTTACAAAACATTATAAAGTTGCATTAGAAAAATCATAAATATTTTTGAATCTTCACTTTATAATTATCAAGGTCGAATGTCTATTATGTTTTCTCGCATTCAGACCAATGAGCAAAAGAAAAAAAAACATGCGTCCAGAAATCCAATTTTTATTTTGAAAAACTCTCTTATCTATATATTATGTAGGAAATAGGTTTTTCATATATTATTTTCATTTACGCTTTATTTAACTGTTAAAATTATATTTTGAAAAAAAAAAAAGAATGGAAATACGTTAATCAAATATGTTTTCAAAATTAAAGCTTCTGGTAGGTAGTGGTAATCATATTTTCGGTAGGATGAAATTTTCTTTCGCTTTTCAGTACTTTCACAGTCACCCGTATACAAAACTTTTTCGTATACACATTACCTACAGTGATGTGTAGTACAGATTTCTCAGAATTGTACTACAGTAATCATCCGGGCGATAACAAATCTATTAAAGCTAATTCGGGTAACTCACTCACACTAATGATCCCATTACTACAAACTCACATAGCACTTCCATATGGGAAAAGAATATCGCCTATACGCAATCCCTTAAAAAAAGTACACGTGAAAATGGCATTTATTAGGTTATTTATTTCAAATTGAGTCTGTTAGAATACCTATGTAATCTAAATTTTGGACATAAGAATACAGTTAACAAATAATATAGGTACTACGTTCTCACGGAGAAGGTAATAATAATAAATTATTTTAAGACTTTTATTTTTCAAATTTAATACTTCTTAAATTTAAATTATTTGCAATACACACCTGTAAGCAATAATTACAGTTACTAATATTTACAAGTAATAAAAATCGACTTTATATATATATATATATATATATATATAAAGGTTACGAGTAGTTTTGAGGGGAATTAGCCCCTACAAGTCCCCCCTCTAATTGCGCCTATGCGTGAAAACTAGAATCACTGTAGATTCATAAACTTTCCTTAACTGGCACCAACTCCAAAAATAACTGATAAGATATTGTAAATATTTAAGAACCAATATTTTTGTATATTGTCCCTTGATTCTTCTATTTTCTTAAATATAAAAAAAATGATTTTTAATTTGTTATATTTTATTTTATTTTTTTATGTAAGTTGTTTTTTTTTTTTCTAGCGTTCCATATGCCATTTTAATGCGTTTTAGTACTGTCCGCTCGCCGTGCAAACGTACTACTTAAAAATAATACAAAACATGATTTTATTTTTTTAACAGTTATTAGGAAATGGTAGAAAAAATTATTTCTAGATTTTCAACCCTTGGAGGTGAAATATTTTCTTTAAATTTAAATAAAACCACCTAGAATATATTCCCTTTGAAACAAAGCAAGTTTTCAAAATCAGTTCACTATTGACGGCGGAGAAATCGGAATAAAAAATAGTACATCCACCTATTTTGTTGAAAATAAATTAGTTTATCAAATTATTTGTTACAATATAGGTACAGATAATATTCTATTAAAAATATTGACTACAATATAAATTATACACAAAAGAGAGGTAGTTGGGATGATAAATTGTTCCAATCACTCTTTAATAGGAATGAAAAACAACTAAAAAATAATTCTCTGTTAATTGAAGGAAAAAATCGTGAAGTATTCTGTACTTAGAAATATGAAGTGTCAGTCGGTTTCTGGAATTAAATTTTAGAGGAACTGATATATTAATTAGATTAGAGTAAAAAGAAAACTGTTCTTTATTAAGCCATGTAAGGTTATGTAAATAAAAATAACGTCTAAATATTCTAAATATTATATAGATCTTGAAATTAAAAAATAGATATTTCTAAATTTCCCAAGGGGTTTATAGTTATGGTCAGTAATTGGGAAATTTTTAGGAGCAAATCTCAGAAATGTATGAATATTATTTAATGATAACACACTTATCGTCGTATCGACGTCATTAAAATATATTTATGGTTCAATTTTTTTAGTTTACAGTACACTCGTTGTGCAATAAAAATAATAGTGTTGTGACATATTTAAAACTATGCTTACCTAACCTAACTGCAGACTTAAAAAAATAATTGATTTCGTGGAATTTTCGGCCTAGCGCAAATACGTTTTCGATAATGTGTTTCACAATTAGGGTGAACAGGATATGTTATTATTATTATGCGGTAGAAAAGGGTATTATTTCTTGTCGAAATGAACGTGGGCGAGGTCGAAAGTTTATAGTGCGTACAAAGCATATTATAGTCGGTATAGGTAAATTATCGCGAAAAGCTTTTCGAAAATACGAGTTCTAAGAGTGTTATCGTCAGTTTTTACGGCGTACAGTAATAATTTAAAAATTTAATACTATCGCGCTGGACGTTGGGCAACAGTGCGGTTTCGACGATAATAAATAAATTCCGTTGTCGCCCCCGAAAACGTTGCTCTTGTCGTGTAATTCGCGCGCAATTTCGTGTACGAACGGATAATGTCTTTTTTTTCGGGGCGTTTGCATCCGGAAAAGGCTCGCTACACAGTAAAACCCCGATAGTGTTCAGTCACGCCTCCGACAATTTAGGGGAAAATCTTTTGTGCGTCGCAATTTCCCGTTTGCGCGGAAAAAAAAAAATCATTATTTTTTATCGCGGTTTTGTGCGTACCGCGTTATCATATCGCGTCTTTCACTCGCATCTCATTATATACAACAGCAGACCGTATTGCTCAGTGCACATTTTGTCCGTACAATATTGTCAATATGCCTGATATTGATAATATTATATTATTAAATATTAATTTGCACGCAGTGGCATGCCCAGGAATTTCTCATGGGAGGGGATGTAATTTGGAAGTAGAGTGGGAAATAAATCCAGGACGGGAAATTATATACCCAGTCATAGGTACAATTAGGAGGAATTATACCCCTACGACCATTCAAAACCCCCTAGATTTTGGAAAAGTTGGATATAATTAATACTCATTGAGGGAGAGGGGCAAAATCAATCAAATATACATATTTGTTCCCCTCTCCCTTTAAATGTTTTATCCTAATTACGTCAATATACCCAGTGAATTTTAATTAGAACAAAAATATTGTTTTCTTATTTCACTCAAAATAAATCTTTTTAAACTTTTTCATGTCATTATCCTATGAGTACTTTTTTCAATTAAAAATAAAATTACATTTTGACTGACTAAGAGTTACTATTTTATTCATTTTATGGTATTTAATATAATGTGGTTTAAACCACAAAAAACTTTAACGGCTTCTTTTTACATACAATGAAGCATTTAATAGATAAATTACATATTTAATTTTGTATAAATACTTATAACTAGGTACTGTTCATATGCAAAATAACCACAGTTGTAAATATATCTACAAGTTACAATCATAGTACAGACTACTTCAATTATTTTGTCATTCCATTTTAAAACTCATAATCAATAATTATAAACATAATTCATATTGATTTCCTATCTTATTTTTCATAAATGTACTAAATATTTCAAACTATTTGTTTACAGGTACTCTTACATTTTTATGTTTCGTATTTTATAGCAAATAAATAACACGGTAAATATGCAATGGGGAGGGATATAACCCCTAACCTCCCTCCCTACGCACGCAACTGTTTGCACGTATATAATATATATATATACTACATTAGCATACCAAGGTAATGTATTAATAAACATAACTGGAAAAATTATTAGGCGCTCATTTTTCATTCAAATCAGGCGTGGGTATAGAAATATGAAATTGGGGGGGGGGTACTAATTTTTTTTATAGATAAATGATAGATATAATTTAAGTACATTTAATATAGTATAAAATATTACGTTTATTAAATGAGATTTTGAATGAAAAAATTGATTATATTTCGTAAAAATGACCATTTTCAAACTTATTCTAACTAACTCTTAACGGATATCAAATAAACGAGACATTTCAAGTTCATTTAGACGTTAATGCGAGTGAGGTTATGTTTTCAGCTACCAATATCAAGAACTCAAATGTTGTTAAATGTCAACTAACAAAAAAAAAAAATAAATAAAAACATGAAAAAAATAATGAGAAAAATTGTTAGAAAAATATTTGTGACATTTTTTTTCACCTTTTAAAGTTTTTTTTTTTTTGAGTCAAAATATTTTTCATATTATCGCAGGTCTCGAAAACTTTTTTATAACTTTATAACTGTCAAAAAACGAATGAAATAGATAACGGAATACTTAACGAAAAGTAGAAAACGCTTATTTTAAAATAACAAAACAGAAAAATAAACGAAAATGTAAGTAAATCAAAAAACAAAACAATTAAATAAATATTAAACGTAGCGTATGAAATGAAATAAAAATCGACTAAAAAATATTTATTTTTTTTACATATATTGTAACGTTTATTGGAATAATACAATAAAAATTAATAATGTTTAAAATTACTATTACGTTAAACGTATAAAGTGAAAAGTGTTTAAATTTTCAATAACTTTAAACGTAAAATGTTAGCAACGTTTAAATTTCTAACAACGATAAACGTACAAAATTAAAAACGTTTTAATTTTTAATAACGATAAACAGTATACAATGAATAACGTTTAAACTTCAAAAGCGTTAAAACATTTTTTTTTTTTTATTATTCGTATCCAGTATTATTGTCTATGTATATTTAAACTTTCATAAAGTTTGGATTGAAAAAAGATAGTTTCTTAGTCTTTTTATCAAATTTTTAGTATTTTTTCCCAAATTTTGAGAAAACTATTGAGAATTACGAAAAATAACCACTCAAAATAATCATCTGGAGGAAAATTGTGATTTAATAATTTGCAGGTCAAAACTTTCGGAAAATTATTTCCTTTCATAAAAGTGTTTAAATAGAAAAATAAAAAAGCCGGACATACTTCGCACGATGGGTGGGATTCTCTTGACGGGTGTATTTAATTTTAAAGAAAAGATAAATCATTTCATCAATAAAACGATTCTGAACGAGGGAAGTTAATTATATATATAAAAATAAATGAGAAAAAAAAAATTAAGAAAAATGTCCAAAATTTTTATTTTACATTTTCAAAATTTTCTTGCGCTAAAATATTTCTTACATGATTTTCTATCTATGTTTTAATTTTCATAAAATTCGGATCAAAAAATGATGGTTCCGAGTCGTTTTTGTCAAATTTTGGGTAGTTTTTTCCAAAAAAATATTGAAGAATTGAGAAATTTAAAAAATGTTCTCTTTAAAGTACAATCTAGAGGCAAATTCGGTTTCAAAAAGTTATTGGTCGAAACTTTTGGACAAGTATTTCTATACAAAAAGTTGTACACAGAAAAAAAAAATAAAAAAAATAAACATCATTGTAAAAACACTAGCTTCTTCACTTTGTCCAGAATCTAAAATAAACATCATTGTTATATTACTATAGTCCGTGCTACGAAACGTGGTGGCTGACCGCCGTTATCCCACGGATTTCACCCAATTTGTAGACAATGGTTCTCATTTTTTTTTCGCAGAGATAATGTATTGACAATTAATTAGAATTATTAAGATTATTTTGTTGTATTATTTTTACATAACAAAATATATTTATATAGAGACATTAAGAATAAAAATGTAATATTGTGGTAGCCGCTTTTAGTGTTCACCGCTTATAGTGACCAAAAGTGTCAGAAACGGAACAAAAAATCGTTGTCAATGAATTTTTCGTCGTTTACTGTGATCGGATTTTCTGTTACAGTGATCAAAAATAGATATAACTATATTATATTAAATATATTACGTACATTAATTGTATATAGGTAGATAAATCATTAATAAAATTACGTATCAAATTTACAAAAAAATGAAAACTTGACAATTTATTCATTGTTCATGAACCTAATCTAATCTAATTCACCACCACGAACGACGAATAATCCTTTAAGCCCGATTAAAAAAAGTAATTTTTTTTAAACAATTTAATAGGTTTTAATTACGTATATTCTAAATATTTTAAGATGTTACTCAATCTATTTATTGCTATACAGTGCAAAAATGTTTTAAAAAAATTACAAAAAACATTATTTCACAATATTTATGACCGGCTTTTTGAGTCGCCACTTATAGTTATTTTCGGTTATAGTGATAAAAATACTCTTGAACAAACGTGATTACTATCAGCGGCAATCACTGTATTACGAAGGAAAGAAACATTTTTAAAACAATTGGAAAAAGTTCAGCAAAAAGTTTAATAAGTACTTCATCAAATAATCCGTTTGACGCGTGACGTCAGCCACCACTTTTCGTGGCGTGGACTATAGCTTCTTCGCTACACTCAGAATCTAAAAATAATTCAAAAATTCTATATTTATCCTGAAAGTGGTCAATTTTTTTTAAATGCTTTTTCATTTTTATAATATATATTTAGATAATAGGGGAATAGTTTTTGTTTCTAAACCCTATTTTTGATCTAGTTCATAATATTAGAATTATGTCACTACAATACTAAAATCATTTTATGAAAATTTTATTATGCCGTTTATATTGAATTCTTCGATTGTTTTTCATTGTTTTTAGAAAAGTATTCAAAATTTTAAAAAATTACCTCTTTTAAGTATTAACGGGATTCAAATTTTAATCTAAAATGAAGAAGTATGAAACTTTTGGACGAATATATTTCATGCAAATAAAGTGTTTCCATGAAAAAATAAGGCATTAATCATAATCTAAAATTATGAAATATTAATTAGTTAGTATCTTCGTAAATATATAAAAATATTTAAAGTTTATTACTAATAGCAAGATTCACGAATTTATTTCACTAATTAGTGGTTATCATCAGTAAAAAAACAACAATTTTTTGTTCAAATATTATCATAAAAATAAAATATTTTACCTCAAAATAATATCGTGGGTTTTAAAATAAATAATTCAAAATTTTAGAATAATAACATTCAACTTATATTGTTTGATTAAACATTAGTCTAAGTCATATAACGTCACTTTATATTATTACCGATATCATGTATATCATAATATGGACGTTTAAAATTTTTTTTAAACAGAATTGAATAATTTAGTATTTCCAGAGTTTTAGAAAATAATGCTTTGAGTACCTACTGAAATGCAATTTTTCATCAAAATGATATGTTTTAATTTTGTCAGTATACTGCTTGAAAAACAATATCCAGCGCACATTTGTCTCTTTTGAATAGCATAATGATTGCATGAATATTTACTACATTACTAAATCATTAAGACAATATTATTATCTTTAATTACATTTTATTTTTATTAATAAAATGATATTTCAGGCAGTTGTTATTCCGTGGCCGTAATGACGGAATTAAATTTGTTTTTCGTTGTATGCCTAAAATCATCTGAATCTGTATTTATAAATTTAATTAATGCACAGTTTTCAGAAGACATGTCCATGCGTACAACGGTAGTGAATAAATGTTTTTTTAAAGTAAAATAACTGATTGCTTGGGGACGTTGACAGGGGATCCGCAGCTCACTCTACCATCAAAAATTGTTTTTGTATTTCAACTTTTATAACCAGTACATGGAAAAGCAAGAAGAAAAATATTATCTTTTTAAAGTGTTCCTATGCCATTTTTTAAACAGACGAAAGTCTGGCTACTGGTTATCATTCCACGATTTTCCAGTTTATTCATATTATACGTCGAGTTAGTAAATTTCAAATGTTCAAATTCGCAGTGATATTCGAAAAATTTGTCACTACAAGTAAAATTAATTACAAATCATTGTTGAAAATAAAGTTAGGTGTTATATTTTCAATAAAACCTGATATTAAAATTTTAAATGTCACTAATACTAATTTTCATTGTATAAAAAATTAATATCCAAAAACAACAATTTTAAATCATTAAAAACGCGAGTGTCTGTTCATACTTATCGTGTTATATCATGTTATTCATATGGTCAATAATAAAACTTTTCAGTTAAAAATTGCGAGTAGATCGAGAATTTATAATTTAAAAATGATTGGCTACATTTAATTAAAAATTTTACGACTAAAATAATACAAAGGTAAATAGTATATAGTTTGGCATTATGTACATTATACACGTTAGTAAAAATGTTTTAGTATTTGAAATAATAATAAAATTTGATCATACAAATGCATACATTGCAATGTCTTCGATTTAAATACGAAATTAATTTCGTTATACATTAAAAATGTCAAATACATTTTCAAAAGCTTTTAGTAACATATTTTAACGATCATTTCAAAATTGAAAAGTGACACATACACTCGGTTGTGTATTTAATTTCATTTTGAATGAATTATTCCAAGGCGTACGTTTATTGTCGCGTTAATATACGTATATTACAACAATAATACGTTTCCATTTAGCATGGCGGATGAAGTGAGATGTATTATGTATTCAACTTTCTTCCACTTTTTCAATTTAAAATGTTTGCAATTTAAATTTTTATTTTCAATATAATTATATTGTATATAATGTAAAAAAAAAAAACGTAATAATTTATAATCTCGATGTACGATTTTTTTTTTAATTCAAAAAGAAATCTTATGAAGAAGATTTCTGTTCGATTGGAAATAAAAGTGTATTTACATTTATTTTTCATCAAACAAATAATAACATAATTGAACTCCATCGTTTTATTTTTATTATTATTATAAACACAGTAAACATTATTTTTAGCGATAAAACGTCCTTTAAAGTTTAAATACATTTTGTGTGTGGACAATTTGTATTACAACACTTTGGTATCTGCTTTGCGCACACGTACACCACACGATATATAATTTTACGTACCTAATATGCTAATAAGCTTTAAATAAAATATTGATAATATTGAAATGTTATTTTATTTCAGGATTAGTAAAGCTTGGGATTCATTGTGTTACTGGAAAAAACGTAGCAATAAAAATAATAAATCGAGAGAAGCTGAGTGAATCGGTGTTGTTAAAGGTAATTATTTATTAATTTTATTAAATATCGTTTAAAGCTATGAAGTATATGGTTTAGATTATTTATCGCTCAAAATTATTACTATAGTAGGTATCTGTGTCAGTTAGTAAATTTGATACTTTTAAAACCAAAGTTGGTGTCCCGTCAATTGATGGCGTGACAATTTATCGTGGGTGACTATTCATAGCGCGACGATTGATAGCGAGATATCGGAAATATACAAAATCGTTGAGTTGCAGTTTACAAGCTCAAACGTGGTTTATCATCAGTCGAATTCATCATCATGCCCAATAATTTGAAGTACATTAAAAGCGAAAAGGGAAACAACATTTAAGTCAGTGAAGGTTTTCAGTATCATTTTGAAAAAATCGATTAAATAAAAGAATACTACTACCTTATAAAAATACTAACTTTCCTTCATATAATGAAACGATATTTGTGGGAATTAAAAACTTTTAAATTTTTACCACGCTCTAATATTACCGATTACCAAACCAAAATGTCTCAACGTCGTACAGCAAGTCGAGAATTGATATCGATTTGAATCGAATGCGAAACGTGAAGGGCGTGATACGAGCTTACGAAACAAGTTTAAACGGAATCTTGTAAAGAGAGCGAATCTAATGGAACTTCGGAGCGAAGTGACGTTCAATGTTATTCACGGGGACTTTGGTTTTTGTATACCTATTTAATAATATTAGTCATAGTGCGGATTATAGTGTCGAGAATTCAAAATTGACGAAAAAAAAACATAAAACAAATAAAGCCAATAAATGATCATTATTGTTAAACTACTAGCTACTTCATTCCACTCGGAATCTAAAATAAAAAAATAACATGAAAAATATAAGGAGTGTGTCCATGGACCATGACTAGGGCTTGGAACTTATAGCTCTAAAAAACCTTAAAATATGCATGCATTTATGCTCTAAAAATGTACCAAATATGCTATAAAATTTACGAAATATGCTCTAAAAATATGCAAAAATGCTTAAATAACCTCTTATAAAACATTAATTTTACTGTTAAAACTTAAAATATTTAAAAATTGTATTGTATCATATATTATAATATGTATTATTAATTCTTCTTCTATTATTTATGAATTTTGTTTTTTTTTTAATGTTTATTCTTTTTAAGCTTACATTTAAAAAAATCAAATATCAAATAATATTTAATCTCTTCAGTTATTCAAGGAAAAATTGTCCGATATCAAGAAAACTCAAATTAAATATTGAAAAATATGTGAAATATGCACTTAAAATTCAAATGTAACTAAAATATGCACTTATATCGAAAAAACACATAAATATGCATAATATGTCAATTAAAGAGAAGTGCATACAACTCCTGATGTTATGAAACGCATTTCTATATTACTTAGCTATGTTTTGAATGATTTTTGAAATCATGATAACTTCTATAAGTCCCTAGCCCTGACCATGATCATATAATAACGTACCTGTATTACATATTTCCGATACTATCAATCGTTGTGCTATGAAAAATTACTCGTGATAAATTGTCGCGCAGTTAATAATTGTCGGCTATTAATTGTCACGCGATTAATTGTCCACTACCAATTGACGTATATCCAATAAAGTCATCATAATATTTATTTAGATTAATATCGTTTACATTGAATTAATATTATGTTAAGAGTTGAATTGAACTGGTTTTTGCAACTAAAGTCAACAAAATCTATATTTTGTAATAATTCTTGCAGAAAATGTTCAGTTATACTACCAAAATGACGAATTCATATTATCATGTTCAGTCATAATATTTATAAATAATTAAGTGGTACATTCGAATTTAGTCCCGGTTTTTACAGTAAAGACAGGATTACACGAATAAGAACAATACTTTGATTGTTCAATAGATACTGAGAACAAAATGATCGTTTACAACTACTAGTAAAATATCCGTTGCATAAATTTAATCTTTGTTTAATTATTGTGTTATTGAACGGACAACGACAAATTACAATGTTTATGAAGTAAATTTTAAATGTAAATAAAAAACATACCGAGTAAATTTCTAAAATATATTTAAGTTTGAAACTTATAGTTTAACCACGACTTGATAAAATATCAAAATCTTAAAATTGTTTTAATTTACTTAGTAACCATAATAACGTTAAAATAAAACTGTACACAGTTCTTGGTCTATGTTGTTTGATATTTAGATCAGATAAAATACGAATTTTCCCTGAAAAGGTAGACTATTGTACTGTATCGAAAGTCAACTGGTTGAGGTGACGGTGGATTTTAAGTATGTTCTTCGACCCCTAGAACACAATGTTGTAGGTTTTAAGGATATCACACATACAGGTATTACCACTACTTATGGACACCACCAGCAGCATTTTCTGGACCAAATGAGCCCATACTTAGAATTAGGGTTGCCTTATATTCAAAAGATTTTGGGGATTTATTTCAATCCAAATTTCAACAAATAATGTACTATAGTCATTTATGCCATTGCACATAAGGGTGTTTATTAATTACAAAACGTTAACCGTAATTTTTATACTAATTTTCAATTTTAGATTTTAAGTAAAGCTAATCCTCTTTAAATTTAATCTCATCATTTTTTTTGGAGTGGGTAGTAAAACATTTGTCCTGCAATATTGAAGATAAAAAATTTCATCTAGTAGATATTTCATAAAAGTATATTTTAACACTTTAAATTTTCATAAACACTTAAGTTCCCGGTAAATGAAAAAATGTATTTACAATTAAAGTCATTTTAAACGTATAAAAACAGACACATATTATTTTAAAATTTGAATCAATATGATATTAAGTATCTACAGTATATACAGCTTATATTGTTTAGAATTTTGTGAAAAAGTTACTATTCTATTTTATGCTATTTTATGTACAGATTCATGTTTATAATGCATTTTTCTGATATAGTTTTTCCAAATATAGTTCTTGAGGGAATCTAATGTTATAACGTACTTTATTAGAAAAGTTTATGATTAATATTTTACAATTTATATAAGACACTAGATTTTGAGTTATATTAAATTATTAAAATCTAGTGTCTTCTACAAAATTGTTCCAATCAATCATTTATAATCGAATAAAGTTATTCTACCCTGTAATATAATAAGTTTTCAAAATTAAATTTTGTTAAGAATTCTGAATAGTGTGTAATCAAGTTAATAAATAATTACTACATTTTAAAAATCAATTTATCAACTGAAAGTTTTAAATCTGCGTAAGTAAATAAAACAAGTGTTGATTTATGTTTGTATATAATTGTTATAGTTATATACATTTCGAAATCAGGTCCAATAATATTACGAGTTATAACATTATACGTATAAATAGAGGAGTATAACAATTTATTATTTTTAGCTGAAACGTACAATCAAAATATAAGTTTTTATTTTCATTTACTAGAGACTCAATTAGTGTGTGTTTTTTCTTTCTTTCTTTTTTTTAGTTCGAGGACACAATTCGTATGAAACCTATTAATGATATGTATAATAAATCAATTCAAATTAAAGTTTTCATGTTTATTTGTAATACTAGATTAATACATTTGTTAATTTTATCATTTTTAATCTAGTTAGAAAAGAAACGCTGGAAATCCCCTTCGCCTATAAAAAAAAAAGAAATGGGTTTTATAATATCGGTATCTATAATTTGTTGAGTTCCTAATCGGCGTATGCGTTAATATTAACACAATGTAATGTAACTGTTATGAATAGAATACATGTGAAATATTATAATCTCTGATAATATGTATACGTGAAAACATGATATTAAATGGAACTCGAATAGATATTTTTTTAAATCTGATCGGATTCCGGCATAAAGCAACTTGAGTTTGTTATTTTGATGGATGTATTAGAGTTGTATTCACCATTATATTCAGTTACATCGGTGAGAGGAGAGGGCACTCAAGACACCGTAGAAGTGTATTATAATTTTAAATTTGAAAAGGGATGATGAATTATTATACGCTAAAAACGATTCTGATCAAAGATTTCGATAAAATATATATCATACAATATTTATAAGTAATTTTTAATTTTTGTAGTGCTCATAATATAATACGTATGAAAATAAAGATTTAAAAATATTTGATAATTAAGGTGTATATATATATATATATGACCTATATTGTAATTTTCAGATATTAAAATTCGCATGGAAGCTAATAGGTTTTGCAAATAAAAAAATAATTATTAGGTGACCGTTTTAACAGAGAAAATTTCAGAAAAATTAATTTATTACTCTTTCTTTACATATCTAAATAACAAAAATCGATTTCTATCATTAGTGAAAATGAGCAACATTTTCAAAGACCCGTTTATTACTTAACGAAAACCGTTATTTGGATTTTAATAAGCTGCGATCAATACCGACCAGTATTAAAACTCAAAACCTGTACCATTATAAACACAAAAGATTTCAACTCATAGTGCAAAATATTTAATTTCGGGGGTTACTAAAATTGTAAATAACTCAACTCAAGATCATAATTTTTTCTGTATCACATCTATACTTCTAATTTCTAATAGTAGTATGAAGTTGAATACCAATAATATAGTAATAATCTTGCTGTTGATAATATTTATTTAATATTAATATTTTTTTTTTCAGTAAATTTAAAAATAAATAAATAAATTACATAAGTTTTGACATTAATGTACTTGTTTGCAAAGAAAAATTCAAAACTTTTTTTTTTAAATAGTTTTATTTGAAAAATGTTGCCACTCTGAAAGTATGCTACTACCTACCGGTGAAGAAACTACCCCTCTTGTACTCGTTATGTTTTTATTAATGGATATAAGGAATTTAAATCCATTATTCATTTTAATAAAAATGTTCAAATATTCAATACATTTTTCCAATCGTTATTTTGTTAGTAATATTAACTGTGATTTTTATATTATGTATTAACTAACTAAAAAAATTAAAAATAGGAAAAGGGTAGTATTTCTCAACACCCGATTTTCAGAAAATTCACAAAGACTGCTCCCGAATCCTGTAACCTGTAATCTTAACTTCTTTCACTTAACGTAAATTATGATGTTAAATTTACAAATGAAGTTACAATAAAATAATATCTTTTATACGTTCATAATATGTATTTTCTGACTTTTAGCTGCAAAATAACTATTTTAGTTTATTTTTTATATTTTAGAATAGTATTCTTCTTTTACTCACCCCTTCTATTAGTATTATTAAACTGTTTTACAAATCAATTTAAAAATATTAATTCAAAACAATAATATCAATTAACATTAATTTTGAACAATAAACAGTATCAAGCGAAAATTCAATATTTAAATTAAATTGCAAAAATAATGATAATTATGATTGGGGAAAATTCGGCCTTCGCCAATTGTCTTCTCAGACAAATAAATAAGCTTTGAAATTTGATAAAAATGATGAATATTCAGAAAACGATTCTAAGTGGAGCTTTACGAATAATATTGTATTTTAAATTTAACTTAGAGAACGTATAACCTAATGACAAAATGTTCAAGTCATAAATGATACAAGTTATGAAAATTGGAACAATTAACTTAATGATTCATGTCGATTAAATTATTGCTCATAAAAACTATGAATTCCCCTAGGCCTTTTCTTTAATTTAATATATCTATTTTCATATACAAACATATATAATATGAATTATAAACAAATTAACAAAATAATTTTTAGAATCAATATACCCATCTAAAAATGTTCAGTACATACCTACAGAAGTGTTATAATTTGTGGTAAAAGAATGGGGAAGGGGGAGAATATAATAAAGATAATTAGTATATTTTTTAAATTTGAGTAACGTCTCAAATATAATGGAATAGAATTTTTAATTTTGTTATGTTTTCTCTATTTTCACAAATGAAATTTGTTCGGCGTCTCTGAAAAGATCAGAAATGACTTATTGTTGGTTCATTTTCCATTTCATGAAATTCAGAATTTTTTGAAATCCTCAACAATTTTTCCAAGTACCAGTAAAAACTACTAACAATTATATAAAACACTTTAAAATATACCATTAATAATATAACAATGATATTTATTTTTATTTTTTTTTCTCTTTCTGGAAACATTTTTTTGTGTATAGATACTTGAAAAAAAGTTTCAATCTGTATTTATATTTTACGTTTTAATATTTTATAAATCAAAATTTACACCCAATTTTACTTATTTGTATTTCAAAAAGTTGACTTTTCAAATTTCTTAATAATTTTTCTAAAAACTAGGAAAATCTGTCAAAAAATTGACAAAAAACGGTAAAATATGCTGTTACCGAAATTTTTATACAATTTAAAATTGTTTTTTGTCTTTACTAAAAAAATATTGTACCTAGAAACTTAAAACTTTCACCAATTACTAAAAATGGTCATGAAAATACTTTATAAAAACTTAAAAAATTTATATATAATATTTTGAAAATATTGGAAATTTTTTGTTTTTTGTCAGTTTTTTTTCATGAAATGTTCATTTTCATTTTCATGAAATTCTTGATATTAAGACATGAAAATTTAATATAACCACACTCAAATATATATTTAATTGGCTTGAAAAAATCTCGAAAATTGTAATTCAACTTGAAATAATATTTGCATAATGGTCAAATGAAATGTTTACAAAAAAATATTGCTTTTTGATTTAACGACTAAAAATTATTTCTATAAAATCCATTTTGTATAAATTGAAGTCATAAAAAATCGTATATGTTTTAATTATTGATTGTTGGTATTAAAGATTGACGTGTTCTAATAGAGATTATAAAAATAATATGACGTAACTGTAGTGTCAAATATGAGTGAAACGAAACGATTTTAGTGGCTCTTTCTTTAAATATTTTGTGCAATTAGTAGGTCACAAAAATACATAAAGGTTAAGTTCGTTAAGTTCGAAGTAGACTTCAAGGATATATGGGTCAACGTGGTGACGGGGTTATATTTTCATACACGCTCCCGTGCACAACAGTAAACGTTTTAACGAATATAAAATACTTCATACCAAATATTATATTTAAATATAATGGAATTTTTTTCAACACAAGAAATGTCAAGTAAAAAGGTTAAAATGAAAAGAATATAATAATATTTAGTTATTTAAAATTAAACATCGCAACGTTTTACCATACTTACTGAATTCGTTCGCCTAAAGATAAGTTACGCGGGCTAATCACACGATTTTCACATATTCCTTCATATGGTTGCCTCAATTCAATAAATGGTATAAACCATTTTAACTCGTGAACAAGAAGTATTTTGTAAAAAAACAAAATGTAATTTTTTTGGTTCATTATCATCATAAATCATAAATAAAAGACAATAAATTAGTTCAAAAGCTGATATATTTATAATTACAAAAATGGTAACAATAAGCATAAAGGTTTAATAATTAAGTACCTGCTTTTAACAAGACAACTAAACTACTCATAGGATTAGATACATTTATTTAATGATTATAATTAAAACAAATAGGTATTATTTTACTACTTGTACTATTAAGTATTAATCTATGTACATTGTACACATATAAAACCAAAAACAAGCAAAAGTGGAAATTTTTGAAAGAAGATATAACAGAGCAGGTTTTAGGCATAAATTTAGTCCTATAAAAATAATAAATAATCAGTTATTAACTAAAATATTTAACTGTTAGCTTCTCTAATTGGTAGCTCGACAGAAAAACCTATAAGTGTATACGCTTCACCAAAGAACAAAAAGTAGTGTTTAAAAAAAAAGCATTATAAGTTATAACCTTAATAAAAGTATGATCAGAGATATTATATGAATTAATGAGATATTCTATAAATGTATTCATTTTATAAATTAATGTCAATCAGTTTTTACATTATTTTATTTAAATGGGATGACAATACAAGAAAATGTATACGTATGTACAAAAAAACAATAAACAATAGTAATACAGATATTTGGAAAAAAAACTTCAACTAAATAATACATTTTTATCTAAATAATAAGAACTAATGACAATTTATTTTAAAAATAAACTAAGTGATTACTAACCTCTCAATATTAATCAAAGTTTCAAAAAATCAGAATTTTCATTAACTGAACGCATAGCTCTGTCAAGAGGACCATTTTCGAGAAACTTAGATTGGAAGGTGATATGAAAAATATCAGATTATGATTTAGTAGCTATCGGTACACAGTGTTGTCCAATAGATAAATTTATCTAGATAAATTTCTCTAGATACTTCATCTAGATTTAAAAAAAGGAATGGTATCTTTATCTTATCTAGATAGAAAAAAAAATTGTCATCTAATGTTCATCTAGATGAAAATAATGGCCATCTAGATAAATTTATCTAGATAATTTACAAAAATTGTTGTCTGTATTCGACTTATAAAGTTAAAAAAATTGGATATGAAATGCCTTTATTCATAGTACATTGGTTCAGAGAAAATATAAATATAAACCTATATGATTCGGAACTATTTTGAAATTTATTTTTCTGAAAAACTTCCAAATTATTGTGCATAGTTAATACATTCATAATAATATTTATGAGTAGTATTATTTAAGTATTAATACCATAGATAATATAATGTACATCATGGTATATATAAACATATATATATATATATTATTAATCAATGGTGAATATGCAGATTCTATGAAATAAAAACTTTAGTAATAATAACCAGTCAACAACAAGTAGACACATAAAAAAACAATGTTTAATATTATATATTATTTATAGTATTTGAAGATAATAAAGTTCAGATGTCAGACATGAAAATAGAAATACCCAATTATAAAATCTTTAAGCCTATTCTGGTTATTTTCCGTCATGCCACTTTCTTGCTTACCTATTTGACTCCCTCTATGAAACAGTTATCACTAACTTGAAAAATGGCATATTAGAGTATTAGTCGTGTGTGCAGAGCTCAGCTGTTTTTCTTATGTATATCAGTATATTATGTAAGATTCTTAAAAATTGCATTTACCAATATGTAAAATACAAACTACAATATTCTGAAAAAAGGTTGAAACTTTTGAACAAGTTTTTCTAAAAAAATAATCATTTTAAAACACTAGCTTAAAAAAATGTTGTGTACATTTTGTTTTGATTACTTATTATTTAATATTTAGTATAAAAAAGTGTTTATATCTTTTTTATCTAGATAAAGATGATTTTTTTTATCTTTATCTAGATATTTTTTTTTATCTAAGCACAACACTGTCGGTACACGGATACTTGTACGCTACAATAGATGAGGAGCATTTATTTTGTTGTGAATGAGATTAAAGAGGAACGATGTACAAGCCTTATCATGTCCATCTTTTAAAATTTCCATGTGTAAACATTACATAACTGGTTCGTATACATGGGAACCATGGGATAGATGGTTGATGTTTAGCTCAAACCCAACGTAGTTTAAAAGCTAATTTTGTTCTCATTCAAGTAATTTTTTTCACCTAATAAAATAGGTGCATAAACTTCAGAGCTATATTCAATGGTAAACGGTCACTTTGTATATGGTCTATTATTTAAATTGCCCAAAGGTGGTCAGTTCGTAAAGCTAAAATAATATTGGGATTATTAGAAGGAGGTCAGTCTGAAAGTCTGAGGTCTGCTTAGAATTTTTTTTTTTAAATAAAATTTATTTGCCTATCTAAATACTACTTATGAATAAGTTCAATTAGTATACATTATCTATTAATTTGATAAGTGTGTGAAATATACATAGGAAGGTATGGGGGGAGCTTCTTTCTCCACGGTTCACCATCAGGCTTCCCCCTCTTATCCAGTTTTGGATCCACCACTGATGTGTGTAAGCGCTTGGGAGTATGATTTCACGTATAAATTACAACTGCAACAGACTTCACACGCGCACGAAATGGCCAAGTACGCAGGGATTGCAGGAAGTCATGAGTTTGTTAAATTGAAATTTTCAAATCAGATTAGAATGATTCAATGTGTCCGGAGTACCACTAAGGAGATTATTTGATTACCTGAAATATCATCGATCAATGTAGAACTATGCGGTGTGATTTCGTATTCTATGTACACTGAACTGAGCAAATCACAAATGTCGTTAATCGAAAAAGAAATCCGTTTTCCTCGAGTCGATACGTTTAGTTGTAATGGTTTTTCTGATATCGGATCCGTAATCCGTCGAGCTTTGCAATTTCCCTTGTCGTAATTTTCACCACATTAACTATAACGGTATCAACCTGCAGCTATTGATGAAGATAGAATGATATTTTACAAAATTCTAACGCAGGTGGTTTAAGTCGATTTTAATCTCAAATGAAGCATACAGAAAAAAAAAGATGCCTAAGAAAAATACGAATGATTAATTGCCGTAAAATGCCTTAACTCGTTTGTCCCCGACTTCTTTCCGTCCGTTTTTTATTACTCTTCCACCAAACATAATCAATAAGTACAAAGGACAACAGAATACACTTGTATGCCTAACATGTTGCACTCGTGAAAATTAAGGAGCAACTCAAAGATTTACTCAAAGCTCTTATAAAACTTAACTTGATTGAACCGATTCAGATAAAATGCAAATGCAAGTCGGTAAATTATTGCGGTCAATAATTTTGAAAAGTATCAGTTTTAATTCAAAAAGTTGTTGGCCGTAACTTTTTGACAGGTACATCTACATAAAAACGTGTGAAAAAGAGATATTTTTAAAGCTGTTTCAAGTATAACACAATTTTTGGTAATTAATAAAAATAAAACAAAAAAATGTTTAAAAGTTAATACTCAATAATAAAATAAAATTACTATTATGTATAGACATATAAAATAAACAAATATAATATAATAAGATAAACAAATAATAAATAAAAAACCAGACATACTTCGCACTGTGTGACTCGTATACCAGTATTTACGGTATGCCGACATTTGGATGCTGAAAATCTACCGGGCGGGGAAAATTAAGTGTGAGACATTTAGTTTTTGGTAAATTGATGGTGAATATCATTATTATTGTAATTTTATAATAGCTTTGATTACTATTACAGATGAATGATTACTTATTATTTTTTTATTTAATTTTTAATATCATGTTTATTTGTACTCACGTCAATGCGATTATAATATATTTATCAAATTATTTATATGACAAAACTACACAAATTTAATTCGTTAATACTAAATATTTTTTCAATAAGTTTAATTGCATTAACACGGCTTAAGATACTTTCATTTTCATTATGACGTTTAAAATACATTGAATAAAATATAGCATAATTGAATGAAATGAGATGTGTGTTATTTGAATAACGTTTTTTTCTCGTTTATTTATTTATTTTATTTTATTTTTTGTGTGTTCTGTGTTAAAGTGATACTGTAATTTTGATTCAATGGTACATTTTTTCGCGACCGTTTGTAGTGCACTCAATTTTCCGTACATTTCAGTTTTACTGATTTAGAAATTGTAAACATTGAATAAGACTTGTTTACAGAAATCAATGAGGATAATGTCTTAAAAATATGTAATGTATAAAATAGTCGAATGCAACTTTTTCAAGCTGTTATGTTATACGAACCCCTCAGAGTTCCAAATCCCAGTAACGCCCATGATAGCGAATGGCATCTAGACATTAAAACACAGCTGCTGTTCCCGTGGTCACATTTCTATATTTTATATACATATATGTCTGACGGTGAATGACCTCTAAACATTAAAACAAAGCTTTTCCGCAATCATTTTCTCTTGTGCACCACACGCCAAGAGTGTGTTGCTTACACGAAGCATTTACAATTGTACTACGAACACAATATTATACTCGTATATAGTGAAATAAGATATATATTTTTCATGTTTACTGTGGCATACAGACAACTGTGAATTTTATTATAGTCACAACACGGTATTTGCTTGGTTAGAGAATTAATTTGCATTATAATTAATGTTCCTAGGGAGGATATTTTTTGGGCTAAAAATTATATCGCCTAATATTTTGAAATTGTTTTAATCTTAAATGATTCTCGGGAATATAGACTAACTGGGAATTATTTGCCTGCCAATTATTATTCTTGACAATCTAACTATAAAATTAAAAATATTAGTTCGTATTGCTAATATTTGATAAATAACAACGCATACGTTTAAAATGTTAAACTAATTAATGTTCTTGATTTTTCTCAAATGAATATTTCTTAAAAATTAATAACAATGAAGTATTATAAGCGGGGCTTGAAATAGGTTTTTGAATAACCGGTTCAACGTTGAAACCTAATTTTTTTCATTTTCTACGTTTATTCTATTGTAAGATAAATTGTCTATGTTTATTCCTATGTTTATAAAATCAAAACTAAATTATTTAGTTCTGGTAATCGCTTTAATGAAAAATATCAAAATAAACTCTTAATTAATAATCTGAAAAACATTATTTCTATTAAGTTGTATTAATTTCTTGATGTTTAATCAATGAAATCCAGTGATTAAAACAGCAAAAAAAAAAAAAAAAAAAAATACATATACTGAGAAGCTATTTAATATTATTTGTCTTAGCATTAATATAGCATAATATACGGATAGATCTAATTTCATAACAATGAGGTATAATGGTTTGAATTTGAAAAATTTCAACGTATTAGCATTATGAATGCTTAATTTTCAATTTTCATTCAACTATAAGAAATTTTCGGTTGATAAAAATAATATGAGTATTTAGTTTATTGATTAGTCAATAGAAGCTCATTAGAAAGCACTTTCCAAGAACATATAAAATAAATTAAAAACTAAATATAAACTATATACGTTTTAACGATTAAAAAGGTTTCATTTTACCTAAAAAATTTTTTGTTAGCCACACACATTTCCAGAACCGATTAACGGATTTTATTATTTTCGGTCTTATTAAAAACAACTTGGCATTTAAAAAAACGCAGTGAAGAGTTTCTGAACTTTATATAGTTCATTCACTACAGAGCT
The DNA here is from genome assembly GCA_025469315.1 of Stegophylla sp. TES_Ste_2020. NCBI lineage: Eukaryota > Metazoa > Arthropoda > Insecta > Hemiptera > Aphididae > Stegophylla > Stegophylla sp. TES_Ste_2020. The sequence continues at coordinate 22,295 of JAIPRM010001354.1, forward strand.
TTAAACTTGTATATCATGAAAACATATTTCTCTAAATTTGTACAGTTTTTGAATTAATTTTCACTTTTTTGTTCTCGTAATTTTTTTTTTTTTCACTTTTCTCAGTTAATATTGAAGAATAACATTTTTTTTATTTTTGTAAAATCGTCTTTTTTTTCCTCCTCTTTGTACGTTAAATGATGAAAAAAGGTAAAGTGAAGTAAAGTAAAGCAAAGGATTGACAAGAAAATCGTATATACTTCGAACAATGTGTATTCTTTGTTCCTCAGGTCAAATACTCTTAATGGGTGAGTTGAAATAACGAATATTATTGTTCTTTATATAATTAACATACTTCGCTCAAAATCGTATTATTGAAGAAATTATTAATCGTTTCATTATAATTTAACACTCTGACTAACATTATTTTGTAAATTATGTTGTAAATATTGTAAATAATGTTTACCGTTTAAGAAAACTAAAATAATCTGTTATAAATATTCAGAAAAAAATATTACTTTTTTAATAAAAATTTTGTTTTATTGCTGTTTTTCTTTTTTGCATACAACAAATTTTTAAATCATAAACTATACTAGGTGAAATAAGATCACGGTGAGACACGGTAATATTATATTAAGGTGTAACCTTTTAACAATTAAACATTTTTCCAATTTAAATATTATGTTTATTATTATTAATAGTGGCATATTTTATTTATATTTTATGCTGTATATTTGTTAGAACAAATTGGAATATAAAAAATTTTCAGGTAGAATGTAAATAAGTTATAATTGCTTACAAATATGAGTTGATAACTGACTACTAAATTGTATTTCCGAACCCCGCCACAAACAATTACTGATTAGGGTGTGATGGGCATGCGCCCTCTCGTTATTTCACCTGAGTTAAGGGTGCATTATGAGTATATTATGTCAAATGTGGTAAAACTAAAACAGTGTCATCGAACTTAGTGGTAACGAAACCACAAAACCAAATACAGCCGAAGGCAATAATAATATAGGTAATTGATAAAACCACAACAAAGTGACTCAATGCTAGACCATAAACTATTTAGTAGATATCTAAATTAAGGCTGCTATTTATTTAAAATTAAAAATCAGGACATTTAATTTTAGAAACCCTTCTAACGATTTAAAACTTGTACCCATAGATGCGACTATGTGGGGGCTTGGGGGACTTCCCCTCCTCCCCAAAAAAAAAAAAAACAATTAATGCCCCCCAGATTTTTATAAATCGAATAAGGTTGATGTCATTAGGACATTTATCCCAAAAAAATGTTTATCCTAATTGAGTCAATGCTTGTACCAAAATTAATAACTAAATAACTATTTTAATCGAGTCATCATATCAAAGTGTGGATAACATTTTTAAAATAGAACAAAATTATTCCAACAAAAATTATGTTGGATAGGTCATTTGACTTAAGTGGTGGTAAAATATTGAAAATGGTCCTAATGATGCTTAGATATATAAAATGTTGGGGATAATTTAATCATACGAGTAGGTATCTTGCATGTTTATATATCTATGGGCTTGATTAACACAGAAGTATCTGCTGTTCTCAAGTAGGAAGGAAATTTGGAATAAATGATAATAATCCATTATTTAATATTTTAATTTAATTTTTGCAATTGAAAATTTATTTTGTTTAATATTTTCTCGTGAAATGTTGTTAGTTTTACACGTTGAAATTAGAGATCTAGACTCTAACCTTCATGGTTTTACATCAATTATGTTCAACAATATAGTGACAGAATTATCATCATCAATTTAATTATTCATGAAAATTATTAACTTAGTATATGATGACATATTACATAAGAAATATTTAAATTTAAAAATTGTATTGGAAAATACTAATAAAATTTCTAAAAGTGGTAAAGTGGTCAATTTTTATGAATATTTTATCCAATTTGTACTAATCTCTGTTGTCGACAATGGGTGAAAATGTCGATGTTTTATCACAATTATTTTTGGAATTTAATTTAGAATAATTAAATTAATTTCATGAAAATCTAGTACATTACATATTTTACACTTCTTAAGTACTCAAATTTTCTGTAAATTTTCCTTTTTTCTAGTAAAATTGTTCGAAAAATAGCTTTTAAAAGTACTATTTTATTCTCTACCGGAAACATATTGACTAAAATCACGTTTTCCACTCGGTATAAAAAGCGTTTCTAAATATAAATAAAGAAATGAATAAACACCATTATAAAACCACTAGCGCCTTCTTTCTACTCGGAATCTGAAACAAAATGGCTATATTAACGTATAGTCAGTACCGTGTTAATAAATACGCCACCTGGGGCAAATTTCGAAATACTACCCTTTGCTACCCTTCTACACTTTCACAAAAAAAAAAAAAAAAAATGATTACGTAATATATAAATTAACTTATATACGTATATACATAATATATACCTACATCAGCAGTTCTCAGACTTTTTTGACTTATTGTGCCCTTTTGATCCTAAAGTTTTCTCATGACAACCTTCTTGATAAAACAGATGATCTTTTTTTTTAATTTGTTATGCGATACTTTTTAGCATCATGTTAAGTTATATCTTAATTAGATTAGGTAATCATACTGCATATTATTTGTAATCGTTACTAATCGTAATTTATTTTTAGACCAGATAAAGGTTAGTGTTGAGGCTGTCATGTAAAAACAGTGGGGGGCTCCTTCTTTGGGAACTACTGA
>JAIPRM010001354.1:25098-38897 GCA_025469315.1 Stegophylla sp. TES_Ste_2020
TTAGGTAATCATACTGCATATTATTTGTAATCGTTACTAATCGTAATTTATTTTTAGACCAGATAAAGGTTAGTGTTGAGGCTGTCATGTAAAAACAGTGGGGGGCTCCTTCTTTGGGAACTACTGACCTAGACTATTAACATTGAATTTCATTCGAAAATATTATCTAATATACCCACTATCACCGTAAATATTATTAATGTGGAAATTAAAATTATTTATTACCAGTTATCGCTAAATAGGAATGAAAATTTAGTCTCATAAATATAGACAGAAGTTAGAGAGATTAACTTAACAAATTAACAAATTTACAAATTTTGTAAGGCTCTACTAAAATCTCTTTCAGATTTTCTTTTAGTTACACAAAAATAAAATAACATTAAAGGAAGCTAAATCAAATACATAAGTATTTTAGTCCATCCAAAATTTTTGCTCTATTTCTGCCGATGCTAGAAAGTTAAAATGGTATGTTTACTCACACCCCTCCCCCACCTCCAATAGGTTTTCTAAAGAATAGACATAGACCTTCATTTCAAAGTACTTCAGGTTTTTTCTAGATTATAACATTTAGTTTAACTTAGACGTGTGCACGGGATTCACAGGATATGCACTTGCATATCCTGCATTTTATCAGCCGCAAACCCTGCAAACAAAGTCTGTGCATGCTAATGTAGTTGTGTGTAGGTAACACAAAAATATGTCAAAAATGAACGATTTTACTTGACAAAGAAAACGAACCATTTAATGGATAATTCTGTTTTATTTTTTTTTGTTAAAGAAAGTATTAAAAAACCATTTTTTGAAAACAATTTTCATTTATTTTTCTTTAAGTAAGTTTATCAAAATACATGAACTCATAATAAATATTATTTTAGATACCAACACAGTTACATATACTTCTTACCAGACAAAACACAAGCCAAGGCGGGCACTATAGTTGCCTAGATCCCCGTTTCTCTAAATCCGCCCCCGGCTGTTTGCATTTCATAGATTTTAAATAAACATACGCTATATATATATATATATATTATCATTCATTATTATTATTTTTCGATGTTTTGTCTCCGCTATTTATACAGCTGCTGCTCCCGCTGTTATTGTTTTATGTTATTAATATGTTATTTTGATATTGTTTTGTACACGACATGCGGGTTCGTGCGCAGTAATAAATTAATAATATCATTATATGAATCGGTAATATATTCAATGTTTTACAATAACATTGTCAAAGTAATGGTATAAAGGTATATGAACAGGAGGTGTTCAAAAGTTCAATTACCTGTTGAATATATGAACGTCATGGATCGATAAATTTGAAATTATTGTACTACATCAAAAAGCGATTATGAGACTTTATATTTCAGATTGTGTCTATAAATATTGGTTTGGTGTGTGTGCTTTTTGAGGTCCGTAGTCCAGTGGTGAAAATGGAACTCTTGTAATTTCGTCATGTTCGCCTGACCACAGATCACAGATTTACAATACCACAAGGCAAGTGTCTTATGTGAAGCTCAATACAGTTGTGTAAATAGATAACAAAAAATTAGGAGTGGCTCTCCATACATAAAACTGAAGGAAGAAACATTTTTTTGAGTACCCCATCATGATGATAAAAGTTCCTATACAATTATTTACATGAAACATAAGCTCTTCCAAAAGTCGTTAATAATGACGAGCGAGGAGCATTATTCCCTCCCTCTGTCTTTCAAACAAAGGGTTTCTTTTATATATTTTTATATTAATTATTTAAAAATAGTGGATTGAATTATTGAGTATTTAAAATCGCTTAAACAAGTTAAAATACTAATCAATAATTGCTAATTCTACAACAATAAATTCTAAGACACTTTGATGTCGAGTCACACAAAACAATATTTTGTTGAAAATATGAATTTTTAATAATATAAATATTATGTATAAATGTATATTTTATTAAAAAAAAAAAATCTATTTAAACTACTTTTTTTTAAATAATATGCCTCCCTTTTAAGCATCCTCACCTTAGAGGCCAATGCCAATGCAATTTTTCACGAGAGTTTAAAAATGATGGTGCTAAAATTTTAACTTTTCGTTAATTATCAACTAGTAACTTTTTAATATTATTATTAATATTAAATTACTAGCAAGTACTTACTAATATTTTCAAAATCTTCATTGGAGTCAAGTATAGAACTTTTAAGAATTTAAAATATATCTTATGAAATCGTTAAAACTATTGAATGCTGGAAAAATGTAGCTAACATTTTTATGATTTTTTTTTATTATTTAAAGACAGGAGAAATTAAGTTATTTGCTTACTAACATATTATTACAGTTATAACTAAATCTAGCATGATACTGTAATTAATACAATTTGAAGAAAATGTTCGGTTTTTAAAATCTATATATGTTATTTATGTTTAAATATTAGTTAATTCCATCTACTTATAGTGAATGGTGTATATTTTTTCCATTGGCTATTTATCGACGGGAAGGTTTTAAGTCAGGGCTTGAATAAAAAAAAAATGTAATGTTTACCATTATGTTATATTTAAACGTCAAGAGCAAATTAGCGTTTAATGCTATAGACTTTAAACGTAATACAAATTTAAGGTTTGTAATTATGAAAAATGTAAACGTTATTTAAATGATACTTTTAAGAATATGAAAAATTCAAGTGTTAGGTTTCTTGAAATCGTAATTATATGAAAATAACAGAAAGTTGGCATTTTGTTCTCATAATATTAAATAATTAATGAAAAATGCTTGTTTATCGTTTTCATTTACGTCTTCCGCGTTTCGATTTATTCGTTTATTGTTTGTGTTATGTTATCCGTTTCCCATTTCCATTGTTTATTGTTTGCTGTTACGTTTTCCGTTATTGATTTCAATCGTTTAACATTAAAATCATAACTTTATAAAAACGTTCTGAAGCCCTCTGTGTTTAACTCCTCCCCTCAATCTCTTCCTTATACTTATGCCAGTAGCATTGTCTTTCGTCAAAAAAAAAAAAAAAGAGAGAGACCACCTTTCGAACGTACACTTTTAAATAATACTTAATTTTAAAAGTTTAAAGTTTTTCACGGTCATCGCGAAAATTCGAACACGAAATTTAATTTATGTTTTTGTTATTTAATTCTGAAATTAGGTAGGTACTGGATGTATAGAATAAATCTGAATAAATCTTTTATCTCTTTATATCGAAACGTATTATTATTATTATTATTATTATTTATTCGTAGGGTACACGAACGTAATAACGCTTTTGTTCTCAATCATTTGATGCGCAGAACTATTTATAAAAACCTCAAAAGAATAATATTATCACTACTCCGTGGTCGAGTTATTAATTACGGAGCGCAGATATAAACATCCACGTCGAGCACCTGTCTAATGTAGAATTATTGCCGTGTGCGCGTCCACGTTTTATTACATGACCGAATTGAAAAGTGAGCGGAAAAATCGTTCACGGCACATACACTGACGCGATATTGAAACAATAAACGTTATTGTGGAAATTCTAAAACAATACACATTCTAGACGACCGATATAGTATATAGTTTTATAAAAGTTATTGGGTCCTTTTAGATTTTGAGCTGCTGCAGGAAGCAATTAGTGGTGCGAATGGTGTGATGATTGTTTTTTTTTTTCTAAAAATAGAAACTTTTACGGTTTATAAAAGACCCGTGAAGGTTCTATTTATTACGAGAGTATTGATTGAAACCCGAACTCGGGAGACAATAATACGGATTTGGCAGAATCGCAACGATTTCTTTGGTCATCCGTAGAAATGCATAAACGATAAATTTCCAAAGTATACTTGTGAGCTACGTTAGTGATGTGTTATTGTAACAGATTATGGACAACGATCTGAAATGATTGAAAAAAAAAAAACATTGCAGATTCAATTACGATTATGTTTAATAGCTTTTTTAAATTTGAAATATTTGAAAAATACCAAATAGTCGGAATAAATATTCAAACTAAATTTAATCTAATAATAATGTACCTTTAAGCGCTGATTTAAAAATTCATTTTATCCATAAAAGATTTAAACGAGACCTTTAATTTCCCTTTTAATGCTTATATACGGAATAATGATTACACACAAAATTATAATGAAACATAATACGTCAGTTCCTTATCTCCTAAATTTCAGACCCTTGATAAAATAAATAATTTATGTGAATAATCGCCAATAAAATATTTTATTAGTGCTCTTTGTCGTTTAGTACAGACCATAAGTAAAAGGATTAAAAATTAACAAATGTATTATAACTGTTAATTAAAAAGTATGTTCTAATAAAAATATGATAAACCGTAAGAAGTAAAAAAAAAAAAAAACCTTTGATCAGTTAAAGCGTCTTTAACTTCATACAAATCTAATTAGAGTACCATTTTTTAAATTCTGTATTAAAATAAATAATTACGAAATACAATTAATTATAATTACGGTCTAGGATAAATTAACAAATTAACAAAAGACTAAAAATACAAATATAATATAATATTATAAATTCACCCTTTATATTACTGAGTCAAAAAAATAATAATTTCGTACGTCATAATAAAAGTCTATCAAAAATTAGCATAAATTAAATGTCTCAAATTAAATAGTTTCATTAAACATATCATTTTAAAAATTATAAGTTGTAAGTTATCATTCGTATTCCCCACAGTTTTGTGTTATGCGTTCGTGAAATGCAATTATCAATGTTTTCCCAACAATTAAATAAGATTTGATTTCAGAATTCAACAGTCCTTTTCCGAGCCGAAAAGCCTAATATAACTTACGTCATGTATACAATTCAAAACTAATTAATATTTATCACGAATTGTCGGAGTTGTCTTTTCAAGACAACTTTTTAATGAGATTAGTAAGGATTAAGGGAACGGCATGATGAACTAATTCGATTCAATAGTCTATTGCACGTAATAATATTATTAAAGTTCATGATATGGCAAAAAAAAAGAAAAAAAAGAAACGTTGATTGGATCTAAAATGTTTTTGTATTATTATAAAAACACTGTATGTTCGGAACACTCTGTTGAAAATATACCTCAAAACGTCCCCTATTAAAATGAATTTATTCGCGAAACATTATTATTAAACGCTTAATTGCTCTGGCTTTCCATCAATGGTAAATATTAGTAATACGGAATACATGATTTAGACGTGCAATATCGTACACGTCGTGTGAGATATACGAGACGCCTGTGGCGATATTCGCGAGAGGGTTTCCGAGAAAAGCAAATTACAACATTTCGTCTATTAATTAGTACCCATACTACAAATAGCACACCACCGGGGTTGTGTTAAACCAACAACAAAGTCCTTTGATAATTTCAACAAACACGAGATTTACTGAAATTTCACAGGATTATAATTAATGCTTGTGCTGTGGGTATATTATTTCCTTTTTAATTATTCGACTGATTATATTATTACATACCCACTCCTATAAACTCCATTTATACCTTTTACATAACTTGCACTCTAACGCACTCCATTGTTTTTTAATTACGAAATATAACAATTCGATTATATGAAATATTATAATTCTAATTAAACGTATGGATTATATTTTATTCAATTATTATATTTAAACTTTCAGTATTTTTCAGTAATTCTATTTAGTTAAGTTTGAAATCAATAAAAATTAACGAACAAATATTAGCGTTTACAATTTTAACGTAGATCATTCGTCTATTTTTATGCGGTATAAAACCAAAACTATATTTCCACACTTTTTACGAGTATTATATATTTGAAATTAATGATCTCCGGTAATAGAAGTGATCACAGTTGAAATGTACTTCACTTAAGGTGTACTCGAAGTGCACTCGAAAGGGTCGAATTCATTCGCGTGTGAAACTATTCCGATTTAAAATAACATAGGTCCTACTTGTTTATACGCGACCGATCAAAAATAGCAATAATGTTATATCACATTTGTACAATAAAGGAAAGAATAATTATTATTTTGCTCTCGGTTGGTATTTTAATGACAGGACGTGTAAATCGTTTGTATCGGGTATAGTCGGTGGAGAATCGTCCCTTATACTCGTAATATCATATTCTATTTAACGCTATCATCCATCGACAATAATTAATAATTAAGTCATTTTATATTTTGAGACAATAATTGTATTATTGTAAATATATATCGGACGATAAACATTATCTCACCCGAAGAGCGCGGAACGTTTGGTCACATTGACCCAAAAACCATCACGTTTGGGTACAAATAGACACAACGTTTGGACACATAAAATAAAAGGTATTTCATAATTTTACCTGGTAAATCAGAGAACGTTTGGGTACACATATCGTCGGTCTAATTCGCAAAGTTCGTATCTCCTTTATTTTTAATTTTGGGATTTTTTAATTATAAAATAGAGAAAAAAAATTTCGTTCGTTAAAACAATAAAATATTTGATATCATAATTGTATGATATCAATATCGTCGTATCTCCAATGTATGATAAGCCGTCGAAAAAGTCATATCTTCATATAATTTGATAATGTAGGTATTAATATTATTATGTCTTGATATCAAAATAATGTTAAGTTATTTGTTAATTATTTTTAAGTTTATTTTAAAGTATTTTTAGTTAACTATATTCTTTAGAATAATATATGATAGTAGTACTAGATAAGTAATCATTAAGAAATGTCATTTAAAAGTCAAAAGTTACTGGCATTAGCCAAAAATCCTAATTTTACTATTACTAATTCATCCAAACAAATTTCTAATGAACTCTCTAAAATATCTGTTACTAACATGACTGTGCTTCCGAAAAATATACAATCTTTTTCTGATGCTGTTGATGTCAAAACCTCTATTTTACAGATAGAAGATAACTTACAACGTTTGTAATACACTGCTTTACTAACTTAATATAATAATATTGTTTTTAACACAAATAATTTTATGTTTTCTCTATAGATTTTGATGTTGATAAGTATATCACTGAAAACTTAATCGAATTAGGCAGTAGATTAGAAAGTATTATGTACCCAAACGTTGTATTGATTTTTGGGGTCTGAAAAAAAGTGTAGCTAAACCTGTGTTCTCGATCGTTCTCCCGAATCACACATTGTAACAACAAAATATTGTTTTGTGCTCAAACGTGTTACGGCCCACCCGAACGTGTTCAAAATAATAATAATAAATGAAAAAAGGAAACCGTGAAGTAAAAGGTTTTACGCTGAAATGGATTTCACTCCGAAATGAGTTCTCACCACACGTCTCCGAACTCGGTCCGTAGTGCAGATTGTAAATTACACTGAAATAATTGACACGATGGTAAACTGCGCAGCACACAATAGTTATTTCCTCCTTAAAATGACGCAGGTAAATTGCGTAGTCTCGCTATCAATCCGAATTAAATAATATTATTTGGTACAACGTGTCTTACGCAATTATAAACTTTTGTTACGTAATAATCTCAATCGTAGATTTTTCTCGATCTACCTTTCCGATTGACTGATTATATTTACAGGGTTTCCCCGATCGTATCTTGTGCTGATGACAGGAATCGAAATTCTATTTCGTATATTCTTTTTTTCTAAAAAACACGAGATATAGCACGAGATTTCCCATCCTTCATTTGATGAATTTTATCCGAATGTGACTCGAATTTTAGATTTTATTGATTCCATTGCCATAGTATGACGGAAAATCTCGTTAGGAATTTTCTTCCCATTAAATTAACACAGTGTAAAACCAACTAAACTGATATTTTAATGTTCAAAATGTAATTTATATAATATTGATAATAATTTCATGTGTTGATTTCAATTTTGTCAGTTTTATAATTATAATTACATTTCATACATTTTTATTTTAAAAGAAAATTAGTTCTCCCTGTGGGATTTTTCGTAAACTACCCTAATTTGACTTCTTAAAATTCCGGCATCAAAAAACGTGGAGAATCTAAGGACAATTATAATGTGTGGGTACTGAAAGGCGAATAGTTCACGCTACAATAATATTAGACATGATTTCAAACCAATATTAAATAATAATATGATAGCCTTCAGAGTCTCCCATTAACAAAATAGCAAAATAGGTTATTCGACTTCACTCTGCGCCAACACGATATCATTCCCAAAATATGTTTGTGTGGCACGAAATTTAGAACATACTGTACTCAAAATCGCACTACGATTCCACTGCATGTAGCGTACTGTACTCGTTTAATAACATATTATTATTCTAGAGGTGTCTTATCTCTGTTGGTTGGCAACTAATCGATTCGCGTAATTTACCGTTGCCAGATTGTTATTTCGTCCGGAGAAACGTTCCGCCCACGGCTCAGACACACGCAGGACTCCCGCCCAGTGCATACCCCTATCTATCTATGTAGCCGTAATGTTGTAAGTTGTTGCAGTAAGTAAACTTGCCGGTACCGAATATACGCATAGTATACATAATATATAAATTTAACTCGCTGTAATGAACCCATTACAATATATTAACTACAGCGAGTCCGTCGTGTGTTCGCCCTCGTAACTTCCGACCAGCGTAATGATATTCAGTGTTTACTAATGAATCAACTCAGGCTACTCAGCTGAGTAATGTTTTCGCACAAATCACATGGTAAAAATTATTAAAAATGCACTAATACTGATATTGACTAATATACAACAATAATGTTATGTGTATTTTCAGTATCATTGTATCCTAAATACAAAATACGAGTAATTCGTTTCTTGACACATGTACTAAGGCGATTGGGGATCGCGATAATACAGTTGTCTTCATATTTTATTACACGTGCAATAAATACAGCAATATTTTCCATTTTGCTTCGATTAAACGACTGATTTTATAAAAATTCTGAAAATCGATTCGAATTCGATAGATAATTGATATCTAATGTACTTTTTAAAAACAGTTTTTGTTTTAAATAAATTATTATTATTATTATTATTATTTAAATATTCGAGTTTGATTAGTGGACATCGAGTAAACACTTCTAAAAATATGGTCTAGTTAGTTTGACACATGTGTGTGCTCAACCGTCGTACTTACGATGGAAACTGCAAAACTGAAAGTTTTTACTTCATTGCACATGTGAATGACGGAAACAACAAATGGGTATCCAATCCTCTTGAGATAAGTTTTCGACGTATTGTGCTTTGGCATATTATTATTTCTCTAAACAAACAAAAAGCATAAAAAATCATCGTTTTGTTTTGTTTTTTAATCTTCTGATTGAGATTCACTTTTTTTTTGTCCATTTATAGCAAAATATATATATATATATATATATATATATATATATATATATATATATATATATATATATAGAGAGAGAGAGAGAGAGAGAGAGAGAAGAGGAAAAAAAAATTTACGAGGTAAATGTGTTAGCAAAAAATTTCCAAACATTTGTTTTTCAAATTTTTTTTCGCCAAAATATTTTTGATACCATTGTTTATCTATATTAAAATTTTTATAATGTTTGGATTAAAAAAATATAGTTCTCGAGTCAATTTTTTTTTTAAATATTGGAAGTTCCCCTAAATTTTGAGAAAATTGTTGAGAATTTTGAAAAATAATCTCTTAAAAGTACCATATAGAGACAAATTATGGTTCAAAAATTTGTTGATAGAAACTTTTGAACTAGTATTTTCATACAAAAAATCTTTACAGAAAAATCAAAAATCGAAATTATTTTTAAAATCTCTAGCTTCTTCACTCCACTCATAATCTAAAAGTAATGAAAGTTTAATCAAAATTTGATCTACTTTAACTTGGAAACTTTTCATTAGATTTTGATAATTTTCTTTAAAATTATCTTTGCAAATTGTTTAATAAATTAGTTATTTAGAAAGTGAATTCTAAATTTTTTTTTAATTAATGTCCTTAAGTTGTAATATTTATGTAAGGATTTGTCTCTAAAAAAACGCATTAAAAAAATATTGATATGTCATTGTTATATTGAGGATGGGGTGGCATGAGACATCTGGGATAGGTTGTATAAAAAATATATAAATATATATTCAAGGCATCCTACCGAGAATTTGCTCTTTGCGATTTCTTCTGACATTTAATTATTAAGGTAATCAAATTTTGTTTATTTTTTAAGACTAACAGGAATAACGACTACGAGTATATTTCATATTTTTTTTTATTGAGTTTAATGTTTTGATAAAATAACTTTTTATTTTATTATTTTCAAATGTTTTCAGGACAGCCATCATATAGAATTTATTTTTTCCGAGAAATTTCATATTTCAGTGTTTAGTTTTCATTAATTCTATGATTTTTAGTAATTTTTATTTAGTTTCCATGAGAAGATTGCTCTGCAGATTTCCTATACCAATCGATTTTAAGACACTCAGAATAGACAATCATCTAATAGTACACAGATTTTGTGAAAACTAAAAAAAAAAAAATGTTTAAAATTATTCAAAGTCAATGGGAGTAAAATGTTGAAACCTCAAAATTCTCAGAAAAATAAACTCAATAAAACGCTAAATTTTTTTTTGAAATCAATAAAATTTAAAAATTGATTTATAAAACGAGCAAATTTCCACGGTGGGACATCCCGTGTAATATTATATTATAGTCGGTGTTGCATTAATCTGACACGTGTGTGGGGGTTTACCGGGAAACCACTCCTGCAGTCAGGGACCAGTGTTTTTGATACCGGGTATATAACGGGGGGGGGGGGACCACGCGTGTTGACGTGGATTGATCATAATATTAAGAGCAACGACCGCGTGCGGCGTAGGAACATAATTATTATTAATAATTTCACCGTGTTTACGTGTCTGTGTATGTGTGTGCAGTATGTTGGCCAATGAAAAGGTAGAGACATACATTGGCACCATGGGTATTCTTCGCACCCGGGTGAATTTGTGGGTGTGTTAAATTTTAAATAAACGATAAATTATTTTGCCAATTAGACGACTCTGAGTGGAGTTTCAGTTTATACATGATGGTTTTACTTGAAAATCTTAAAATTTATTAATGTAACAAAATATATATTACGTATAATTTGTTCTCGACTAGTATAAACCGAGAACAGAAAAAAAAGTTAATGAGGAAAAAAGTGCGAGAAAAAAATGTGTAACAGCTTTTTTTTTCAATTTTCTTTCGCCAAAATATTTCTCATATTTTTTTTTTTTTTTTTTTGACAGACGAATTTCGGTTAGTTTTCCCCAAATGATGAGAAAACAAATTGAGAATTTCGGAAAATTATCTCTCTAAAGTACCATCTAGAGGCAAATCCGATACCAAAAAAAATTGCTAGTCGACATTTTTCGACAAGTATTTCCGTACGAAAAAGTGTTCGCAGAAAAATAAAATAAAATTAGCTTCGCTCAGAGACTAAAATTAACAGTGTTCAAAATCACGATAACGTTAAACGCAAAAAGTGAACAATGTTTAAATTTCCAATTACGTTAAACTTAAAAAGTCAGTAACATTTAATTACTTAATTACGTCAGGCAAAAAAAGTGAGTAACGTTTGCATTTCTAATAACGTAATAAAAAAATAATTATGTTTTAATTTCTATTATCTTATTTAAAAAATATTATTATAAAAATATTGTCTGTTATTATTATTAAATTTCTATTATCACTAAATTTTCTAATAAGGATTGGCAGTATACAATCAATAACGTTTATTTCGCAGTAACATTGAAACACTTGAAACGAAATTTCTTTTTTCGATTCGAACCGATGTTTCGACGCAAGTTTCAGTGACGCCCTGTAACGATGTGCGTAAGTTCCTACACGAGCATTATTAATAATGTTTAAAAACGATGTACGCAAGTTCCTCTAAAACAACTTTTAAAGACAGTTTTACGAACTTTAAACATGTCCGCTCTAATATCTTTAAAGTAATAGAATTTTTAAAAATCCATCAGACAAAACCACGATTTATAATATACAGGGTGATTTAGTACAATTTAAAAAATACAATAACTTTTGTTGTATTGATTATTTTTGATTTAAAAAAAAAATAAAGAAATAAATACTCTAATCCGGCACCACTACAAAACCCAATCAAAAGATTTATTTTATTTTATTTAAAATTCAAATTGCAGAATTATAAATTTTGATAGAAAAAAAAAGTTAAAATAACCATTTTATGAACCCAATTAAAAAAAAAAAAAAAAAAATATGGTGGTTAAAGTTCTAATTAAAATTAATCCGTTTATTTCCAATTTTTTTTTTTTTTTTTTTTTAGTTAACAATTATAAATTTCAATAATTTCACTAAATATCATAATACATATTACCAACTTTTTAAAAATTAATACTAGAATTTGTATTTCATTTTTTTGGGTTAAACACTCTTGGTTGGTATGTTGGATTTTAAAGAAACGATTTCTCCAATAGTTAGATTCTGAGCAAAGGAAGTTAATATTATAAAGAACAATAATAGATAGCCTTCATTTTTAACACACCAACCTAAAAAATAGCACCATCTAGAGGAAAATGCGGTTCCAAAAAGTTGCTGCTCGAGACTTTTGGACAGTAGAGATGTTCCTGTATGAAAACTTATACATAAAATAAATTAAAATTAAATTAAATAAGAAAAAGAAGAAAAAATAAAAATCATTGTAAAAACACTAGCTTTTTGGTTTCGCTCAGAACTTAAAAACGACTATAACGATATTGTGATTATAGCAAAATATTTAAGTATGAAATATGCTCAAAAAAATCATAGAAAACACTACTGTAAATAGTATAAATTAATATAATATTAATTTAGCTCTTTTCATTTCGGAGGTTTTTTGAACATTTTTTAACAGGTTGAGTTTTTGTATAGTTTTTTGTGTTGTCGTACAAAATAATCGCGTGTCAATGCGCAGAGACAATGGGAATCACGACCCTCCATCTCCCCCTCCCAATTCAACGAATAATAATAATAATAATAATAATAGATTTCAGTACGAATCGCGATCACCCGGGGGGGGGGGCTCATCCCCGTCATCGTCAACGTCAAAGACACCGAGGTTATTTCGCAACGAAATCTCGAGACGAAAACTTTTTCCGATTGTATTTTGAATCGGAACTCCGAGAGCGTTCAACTGTTTTCAGACCTGTAATATTATTATTTATTATTAGTCGACTCTATTCATCTCGTTATTCGCGATTCCAATGAGAAACTCAATGTATCGGATGCTGCGGTGGAGCCACAAACTAATAATTACTTTTCCGAGCGCACTCGACGCGCACAATAGTTTAAAATGTCGAAATTAATTCTTTTGAGAGCAAACGCAGAAAAAAAACCGAAATGAAATGAGAATATTATGTGAATGTATATCTTCCAATCATTCGAATACTTTGTCTGCACAGAAGAGGTAATTATAATATTATATTATGTTTCCGACGATTTAAGTCGCACGATGGTATTATTATTTTTAACAGAGAAATTAACCGATTTCATTGATTAATTGAAAAAATAAAATGAAAACCGGACATACTTCGCACTATGGGTGTACTTCGCATGACGGGTGGTATTCTCTTGACGGGCGTATTGAATTTTAAAGAAACGATAAATCATTTCTTCAGTAAAACGATTCTGAACGAAGGAAGTTAATAATTATATGAAAAAAAAATGTCCAAAATTTTTTTTCACATTTTCAAAATTTTCTTGCGCCAAAATCTTTCTTATATGATTTTCTATCTATGTTTAAATTTTCATATAGTTCGGATCAAAAAAAGATGGTTTCCGAATCGTTTTTCTCAAATTTTTGGTAGTTTTTCCAAAAAAAAAAAAAAAAAAATTGAAGAATTGAGAAATTTAAAAAATGACCTCTCAAAAGTACCATCTAGAGGCGAATCCGGTTT
>JAIPRM010001355.1:0-20668 GCA_025469315.1 Stegophylla sp. TES_Ste_2020
ATCTTGTTACTATTACTATTATTATTATCACTTGTCTATTAGTCTCATATTGTGCAAATTCTTATGTATTGTTTTATCTTTCTTTGTTAAAGGGCTTTGTCCCGTTGATTTTATAAATAAATAAATATAGGTATCAGTTTTCGTATATATAATACTAATGCACCCTTTTATTTATTTGATAGGTAGTTACTAGTTACTACTAGAAAAGCTATTATTTTATGAATATTCTAGTAATTTTCTTTTTAAAAAACAATGGTGGATATCCAGGAGGTTTGGGAGGCTTGGCTCTCCTAATGGCCTTCTAAGTTGCCCAAAATAATTGTTACCAAATTATAATAATATTGCATAGTATGAAAAAAAAAAACTAATTAAATTGTTTTAATAAAATCTTTTTTATATATATATCTACTTATTTATGAAGTATTGTAAAACACCAGTTAAATCACTCTGTATATATATATATATACACTTATTTTGTATGTATATAATGTGTTTGTATATTATATATTCGAGGGTGACATGAGTTGTCTCATATTCAAATGCAATGAATTACTGCTGGTATTTTTATTACAAAATAATATTATATTGATAATGTAAATATTAAATAAGGTAAAATGAAAATGTATATTGTAAATAATTAAAATTGTAATAATAAAAGCAGGACATACTCGGACAACTGGTATTCTTGGCTCCTCGAGTGGGACTTAATGGGTGTGTTAAATTTTAAAGAAACTATAAATCATTTCTTCAAAAAATGATTTTGAGTGGAGTTTCAGTTTATTCAAGATAATTTTACTCACAAATTACAAATTTCATTATTATTTCAAAAAAATTTATTTTTTACACGGCCAATTTTATATCCCAGTATTAACTCAAAACAGAAAAAAAATGTTTAATGAGAAAAAAAAAATTTTTTTTTCACATACTAACAATTTTCTTTCACAAAACATATTTAGTATTATTGTCTATCTACATTAAAATTTTCTTAAAAATTGGAAAAAAAAGTTTTTAAGTTGTTTTTGTCAAATTTTGGGTAGTTTTCCCCAAATTTTGAGAAAACTATTGAGAATTTCGAAAGATGACCTCCTTATAGTACCATTTAGAGGTAAAGCCTGATTTTATTAAAAGTTGCTGTTCGAATATTTTGGATTGTTATTTACATATGAAAATGTGTATACGAGTACATAAAAAAATAAAAAATATAATAAATATTAATGTAAAAACACAAGGTCCTTCACTCCATTCAGAATCTAAAATAGATGTTATGGCATAAAAGTTGATTATACATTTTTAGAATTTTTTATAAATTTAATACTAGCGGGTTGAGGGGGAAAGCCCCTATGGGTTATATTTTTATAAAGAGAGTATCTCCCCAATAATTTTGAATGGATATCAGCTAATGGTTAGGTACGTCTACATAATAATTGAACAGATTCTAAATTATGAAGAATTATTGTAAAATTTATGTTACAGCAATTTATCACATAACAATTATTTGGTAGTTTTAAAAAAATAATAATTTCAAAAGACATTTAATTTTTTTTCAATTGTTTAGTGTTTCTTTACCATACAAACTTTATATGTTTGTTTTAGATTCTAACCGAAGCAAGAATGTACGTATTGGTTTTTGTATGATATACTGTTTTTGTTTTTATATTATGGTAATACTCATTTAAAATATTTATAGATTAAAAATTTTGTCTTGTAATATAATACCTACAGGACCTAACTGATCGATTTTCGAAATTATTAATTTCAATTACCAATTAATAGATAGATAATAGACTTGTTAAAATATCAATTATCATTTATTCATCCAAACTTTATAAAAATTTAAACATAAATATACAATAATATGAGAAACATTTTGGCGCAAAAAATTTTTGAAAATGTGAAAAAAAATTTTCTAACACCTTTTTTTTCATTATCTTTTTTTTACTTTTTTTTATTTATTAGAAAAAAAAAGGAAAGTGAAGTAAAGTATAGCCGGATATATTTCTCACCACGGTTCACGGATATTTTTCAACCTTCGGGTCATATGGTGAGTATGTTGAAAATTATGACTATAATTGTTCTTTATATTATTAACTTCGTTCATTCAGAATCGTCTTATTGAAGAAATTATTTATCGTTACTTTTTTCGTTTGATATTTTTTCCGCGGATATTTTTTCTGATATCCGTATAACCGTATAAAACGCATAAAACTCAACTTCAGTCAATGAATCCTTAAAGATTCTTATGTAATTAATAAATACTAAATTAACTAGTCCTCAATACTTTTAAAAGAAATAAACGAATATATTTGTGTCCAGGCGCTTAGCCAGGATTTTTTCTCATGGTGGGATGAGGGGGGTTGCAAATGTTGTTAGTAAACTTACCCAGTGACGTAGCCAAGTTTTGAGAGGAGGATAGGGTTTAAATGTACCTATACAATAATGCTATATACCAGAGCTTTGGACCCTAGTCACTGAAAGAGTTTTTAAAATCTGTAGAAGTTTAAAAGTAGGTGGACAGTGTTTTGTATTATATTGTTCAAACGCTTCAATAGCGTTATTTGGAAAGTCTTAAGTTTCCTAGATTGTTTTTTTTGCCACAATTTAATTTCGCCCTTAGTTGCTATCATGTACTATAATCTAAATCATCTTAGTAGATTTCATCTAACCCAGTATTTTTTTATTCCTTTAATATATTGTTGGATAGGTAAGGATAAAATAAAGTTTAAATTTTCAAGTATAGATCTGTGATATAAATATCGCTTATTTAATTGAATCAAAAAATGACCTATTAATGGAATGAGTAAAAAAATTCTATAATAGTTTCCAGGCAAATTTACTTGTAAGGTTCTGTAAAAGGAATAGGAATTAAAATATTAAAGGCATCTCATTAAGATTTAATATTATTAAAAACAATTTTTAATTATTTTTCTGCATTTAATCTTGAGTTTTCATCTAAATTTGATTCATAGATTTAACTATAATTAAAATCTATAATCTATGTCTGAAGAAATGTATTAAATAGTAAATACATACTCAAAAATTTTCCCAAAATTTGAGTTAATAAGCATAAATTCTGGTTGACTTATAGCACACAACAGTAGTCACACTCCCAATAAAAAATCCTTATTAAGCCACATATATTTTTTTAAAACCATCAATCATGACATCAAATAACTCAAGAATAATTATTAAATCATGTCGGTCTGTTCATCTTGTCAGACATAAACGTTTTAATCGTTTATAGTATTGTATAAAACTAAAAGTATAGTACATGGGTTTTATATAGTAATTATTCATACAAACGTATTATACGTTATATTCAATGACAAATTATACGTGCCTAATCTTGAACACAACTTTACTCAAATGACGAATATATCAATACGAGTGTAACAGCCCTTCAAAAATCTCAAATTTCGTTATTATATTTTTTTTACAATTTGTACGAAACTGATTTTTCCACTTAAAATAACGATTATTATCAGTCAAAACCTTTTATTCTTTTTTTCTTAATTTTCTTAATGATTTTCTGAATCATTTTTAATAAGCATTTTAATCTTGATTTTTGACTTAAATGACTGCTTATCCAAAAAAATAACAGATATATTTTCATTATTATTTCGCAATATATTTCATGGTTTTTAGGGAAGACAATTTATGTAAATATACTCATATTTAGGTCTACTAAAACCTGTTTTAGGTAGTAATAATCTGAATAATCTGTTGTTAAAAATCTGTCAAGTTAACATTTAATTATAAGAGTTATAAACTTCAAAACATGACAAAATTAATCATTCTCACGAGTAATGAATTGAATATGGATAATTTTATTATGATTTTATGATCATGTAATTATACTGTTAAACACAATTAATATAAATCTGTCAATTATTATTTTAAGCAGTGTCGAGGCAAATTATTTTAACGCAAAGAGCAAACATTTTAGTTTACTCACCCACCCAAATAGCTATTGATCTAATGAAAAAAAAAAAAAAAAAAAAAAAATGGATCGCTTCGCTCGTTAATATACATATATTGTTACTAATTATATTAAATTCTAAAAACTAATTTTTTAAAATTAAAACTATGTAACATTTATTTAAATACCACTAAATTTTTAATACATTTTAATTTAACACATATTGATGTGTGGCTTTTTCTAAATTTATTCGATGTCTCTTTCATATGAAAGTAAAAGAGCTTTACAAGTTACGTATTTTGCTGTATATAGTGGAAAGTAACAAAGTTTTAACAATCTTAACTTTTGAAAAAGATTGTGCACTTGATACAGAAGTGAACGAAATTGTACATAAATACTTATAGAAAGTAAACAAATTAGGGAATGCAGCGTTTAAACCGTATGCGCTTATTAGTTGCAAGAATTTTATTGGTGTGAGTCTTTTCTCAATTATTTATGTTAATGTATTTTAACTACCATCAGAATCACATACAAATACGTTTTCTTCAATAGCACAGTTTGTATCATATTGTAATTTCATTTATATTAGTGTTTCATACTTTTAGAATATGTTTATTATACTAAAAATGAATTACCACTTATTAAAAATTTGGAGGAGCAATGGCCCCTCCAGATCCTTCTTTTGATTCAACCAATCTTTATGGAACTTAGTACATAGATGGAAAATTAAATTGCGAATATTTTGGTGTAAGAAAATTTTTCATAGACGAATAATTAAAAATTTTACAATGTTTTGATTGAAAAAAATCGGAAAAATTACTATAAATATTAATTGCTATAAATAATTTGCTATAAATAAAAATAGATATGGATTATTTTGTTATTGATTAATATAACTGAACTATTACTGAACATTCGAAAAAAATATCGAATTTAATTCAACTGCATTATTGAAAAATAAAATAAAATATGTAAGTAGAGCTCAAATCCTAATATTCCCAAAAAAACACTAAAAGGCCAATTTCACTAATTACAGAAAGATAGACGATTTATGAATTCATAAAAATAGATTTTAATTGCTTTTTATTCATGTTATAAAGCCACTTATTACTTCAGATACACCCACGCGCGCACGCATTTACCTACATATACAATTATCGAGTACTCAACAATATTGAATAATATTTGTTAAATATAATCTATTCGACAATTATTATTATTAATGTATGATAATTAAATCTCTGCTTAGAATCGTTTTATTGAAGAAATTATATTTTGTCTCTTTTAAACTGTGATTGTATCCAAATGAAAGCTTTGTCTTTATTCTGTAGTTAAAACCATTCTTATTCTTATACCTTCACAATATGTGTACTGTACAACTTAATTTAAATCAAAATTTATATTGTACCTATACCTATATTATTATTATTTTTTCTTTATATTTGGATGTTTAGATTATTATTATTATCTTCTTTGTTAAAAGACTTACCAAGTAAAAATAAAATAAAACTAAAAAGAGTATCCCACCCGAAGAGTAAAGAATACATTGTGCGAAGTATGTCCGTCTTTTTTATTTATTTTTTTCTATGAACACTTTTCCGTATGGAAATACTTGTCCAAAAGTTTCGATCAGCAATTTTAATACCAGATTTGTCTCTAGTTGGTGTATTAAAGAGATCATTTTTCGAATTTCTCATTTTTTTTTTTTTTTGGGAACTACCTAAAATTTGACCAAAAAGACTCGAAAACCATAATTTTTTGGTTCAAACTTTATGAAAATTTAAACATAGATAGACAATAATATGAGAAATATTTTGTCGCAGAAAAATTTTGAAAATGTGAAAAAGAAATTTTGGACATTTTTTTCTAACAATTTTTTTCTCAATAATTTTTTTCCTCTTCTTTATTTATTAGATAAAAAAAAGTAAAGTGAAGTATAGACAAGAAAGCCGGACATACTTTGCACCACGGATATTCTTCGATCTTCGGGTCAGATACTCTTAGTAGGTGTGTTTAAAAGGACGACGATTACTATTTTTGTATAATTAACTTCCTTCGTTCAGAATCGTCTTATTGAAAAATGATTTATTATTTCTTTAAAATTTTACTCACACACCAAGAGTATCTGACCTCAGAAGTGAAAAACACCCCAAGGTGCGAAGTACACATTTTTTCCCCTTTTTTCTTTATTAGATAAAAAAAGTAAAGTAAAATATAGATAAGAAAACCAGACATAATTCATATACATCACGGGTATTATTCGCTCTTCGAGTCAGATACTCTCTTGGAGGGTGTGTTGAAAATGATGACTATTTTTTTTCTTTATATTATTAACTTTTTTCGTTCAGAATCGTTTTATTGAAGTAATGATTTATTGTTGCTTTAAAATCCTACACACCCACCAAGAGTATCTGACCTGCAACGTGAAGAATACCTGTGATGCGAACTGCGAAGTATGTCCAACTTTCTTGTCTGTACTTTTTTACCTTATTTGCTCGTTTTTGTTTAATTTTACTTTACTTTTTTTTCTTTGAACTTTGGGGTGCTAATGTAGAGTTTGGAGATGCTATTAAACCCTTACTACCCCTCTAGTTGTGCCATTGATATTACATGATTAGGGAAAGAATCTGCTATTATTTGGATTAACTGTCATTTGAGTTATAATTTTAGTTTTAAAGGTTTGTTAAAATTATTCATTGAGCTAACACTTTCATGTAAATTATTTAAAGTGCAGAAAAACACATGAGGAATTTTTTAGTATATGAAAGTTCCTATCTGATTAAGAATTAAATGTTTTATTACGTTTTCTTTATCTTCTTCACTGGCATTTACAACTTTTTTTAGAGTTTTTGTCGCCATCACTACATCATAATCAATCATTATTATGACGTTTTAATTGAAATAAATTTTTTTTTGCTTATAAACTACTAATTTCATCCTAATTCTAACTTAAAACGATTGTATAAAAATAGTTGAATTACGATTTAGATCTATTTTCAAGTTTATTAGATGTAAATGTGAGTGAGTACTGAGTTCATATTAATCATAAATATTATTAAGATAATTTTAAAATACTATATTTACCCTAAAAGAGGTCAGATTATTTTGAAAATTTTTTTCGTCTATATTACACTATATTTTTAATAATGGGCAAAAATTTCAAGTTTTTAGTCTCATTAGTTTTGGAATCATGAGTGAATTACTAAAATCGATTTCGTGAAAATCTCGTTTATGGTATATTTAACGGGTTTTACTCAATTTTCCGATAGATTTTTCTTGTTTTTGGATAAAATTGGTAAAAGAAACCTTTGTTAAAGTATTTCAATACGAAAAAATGTTATAAAAAGAATAAGAAATAAATATCATTGTAAAAACACTAGCTTCTCAAAGTCTAAAATGTTTAGGGTGGTGAGAACATGGGCAGTTTAAAATATACTTAATATATATAATATATATATAAAAATATATTTTTAATCATACCTACATTTATAATAAAAGTGTAGTCAGTCCTAAGTCTGTGTATTTTACTACACTGTAGTAAATAAATAAATGAGAAGGAAAATGTTATTTTATTTGATAGGAGTTTATTCATAGAAAGCATCTATAAACGAAACTCAATAATTCTTATAGTAGGTTTTTTTTCCTAGGACTCAATTAGTATAGTTAGATTTTTTTCTTAGGACTCAATTAGTATAGTTAGCTTTTTTAATTGGGACTCAATATTAGTATGGTGTTTTTTTTTCCTTGGACTCAATTAGTATAGTAAGTTTTATTTCTTGGGACTCAATTAGTATGTTTTTTCAGTTTTGGGACTCAATTCGAATGCAGTCTTATAACCAATATACAATATGAATAATTATACTCAGATGTTGTCTTGTATACACAGGCACAACTAGACCGACATGTTTTGGGGGTTGCATTTTTTATGAAGAGCTCACAGACTCTAACTGGAAGGTCCTTAAGACTAATTACGTAGCTCCCAACGCAAAGAAATTACTGACACGATATTGATAAAATATCAGATAATATAATGTTATTGTTGTTTTTGTAACATTCCATTTTATTATTGTACTGCATGTCTGCATCACAAATAATGAAATAACTATGTGTATATGACAATGTACATATTATACAGTATAGCACAGTGGCTCCCAAACTTTTCTATTCTACGCCCCCTTTTGTAGATTTTCAAAAATCTCGTGCCCCCCCCTTCTTATCGATGAAAAAATGCATCACATTTTTTGTATAATTTAAGTACTTCTTGACTACCCTACTTCTTAAATAATATTTGTTAAATATAACTTAATCGACAATTATTATTATTGTATATAAATTGAAACTCCGCTCAGAATCTTTTTATTGAAGAAATTATTTACCTTTTTCTTAAAATGTAATGCATCCACCAAGAGTATCCCATCCTAGGAGTGAAGAACTCCCCACTGTCGCGATATCATTATCGTTGAAGTACCTACGTCCTATTTAATTTTTCCTCTACATTAAATAGAAATTTAACTTTGCAATGACCGTTTGTGCCTCCGAGTGACGTCTACACGCCTCCCAAGGGGGGGGGTATATCCCACGGTTTTGAAACGCTGGTATAGCACAATTTTTGTAATATTATTATTACAATAATATCTTCTTTAAAACAATCAAATCGTAATAGAAAAAGGGCCTTTATTTTTCAGGGGGTGCACTAGTTGTAGCATAATTTAGTATATGGCCACCATCACCCCCTAGACAACAGCTTAATATAAAAGGCATAAAAACTTTTTTTATTAAAGTTTTTAATTAGCTTTAGATTTTTACATAGCCTATATTTTAATAAACGCCGATGAGGTTACCTCCAAAATTTTTTCCTCTATAAATTTCATTACAGGTATTTTAACTCTAAAACTATTTTTTAATGCCATTTCGTTCGATTTGCACGAGCGTGTTTTTACCACTAAAAATTTTCGGTGTGGCGTTCTCTTAACGTGCAATGTGGTTAGACTCTAAGTTAGTTCTCAAAGTGTGGAGCGCAACCCTCCGGAAGGCCGCAAAAGCTTTATAAGAAAATCTTAAAAATCAACATTGTATTGGTAGAACAAAAAAGATTTGTGAAATTTGCGTAATAATAATCGCAAATTTTGTGATGAAAAAAAACAAGACCAACTATCGCATAAAAGTGACTGCGATTGATTAAAACTTTTTATAATAAATACATTTTATTTCAAAATGAATTTGTAATGTGAATTCCAATATTAGCCTATGTAAGTTGTATGTTTTTAAATTTTTGGTGCCTCTGAACACGACTATTAAAATTATATTTATGAGGGGGAGGGCCACGTCTGGGGTTGACCAAAGTGAGGGAGGGGGGCCTGGCCTGAAAAGTTTGAGAACCTCTGTGTCAGAGTGTACGAACGCGTGCATGTAAGTATATCGTACACGTGTAAATGTATAATTATTCATAAACATAAAACGATAATGACCCGTGCCCCCATCACGACAATATCGATGTTGCCGCCGTACTATATTATAAAACGTAAAAAAAAAAAAAAATTACAGTGTAAAGTGTTATTAAGTGCCGCGTAGACGGCTGCGGTGTGCGGTATAATATTGTACGACGAGCCCGGCACGGCGCCGGCGCCCCCCATGGTTAAAAAGCTTCTACCCCGGCCGTGGAGCGAAACGTGCCGCTGCCACCGCGGATAAAAGCGCCACCTCGCAGTATCCCCGATACTGTGGAAACAACGACCGACGCACTCGCATCGCGCTAAACAGTCGTCGAACCGACGATACTCAGGTCAGTGTTGGTGCCGTCGTCACAGCGGACCAGGAGGCGTACTATTACACATATATACCGAACGCTCACAGGTAATTATGCACAATAATAATAATTATAATAATACAAATATTATAATGCACGCCGCAGCTGTAGCTAAGACGGTCTTTCGCGCGGGTGCACAGTGGCCGCGTTCCGTTTCACACCGTCGTACAGAGTCCTGCAGCAACGCGGCGACGTTTTTCTTTTTCTCATTTATTAACGTATAATAATTATTATTAATTCTTTCTCAGCGCTCTTCTCGATCGCCATCATGACCGAGTCGGACGACTGCGGTGGCGGTGGTGGCGATTCCGACAGCGCCGGCGGCGGCGGCGGCGTAGCCCGTGCCGCGTTCGCCAAGAAACGGACGATGACGCTGATGGCGTGCATCTCGCTGTTGTTGCTCGCCGTTCTGTCGCGACCGCCCTCCGTGGCCGGCAGCCAGCTGTACACCAACACTTTTGCGGTCAAGTTGCACGGTCCCGGCGGTAACGACGGGCACGTGGACGAGGAGGTCGCGCACCGGGTGGCCAAGAGGGCGGGCAGCGGTTTCCAGAACATCGGCAAGGTATGCGAAAATATAATATTATGTAGTTTTATTTCCGTGTCCGCGGAGGTGCGGTTATCGACCGGGAACAGATGTTATCGGCGCGCGCGACACCTGTATTAAATTCGACTGACCTACGATAATGCGCGTACGATCAAGTGGTATTATTATAATATTGTTATTATTGTTATTATTATTATTATTATTATTATTATTATGCCGTCGCGGAACGTCTGAATTAATGCATGTTTCTCCAAAATAAGTTATGTCATGTCGACGGTCTGCTGCTTTCCACAAAAAAAAAAAAAAAAACGATATTATTATCCGTTAGAATACGTAATATTATATATTATATATCATCGTGGATGATAACGTGTGGTTAGCGATCGCGTGCGAAGTTTTATTCGGTGGCTTACCGTCAAACGACGTCATAACACGATTACGGCATATCGATTGCGACACGAGCATCAGGTGTATTGTAATTAAAAGTTCTGCGGCGGAGGGTAAAGTTTTGGGCGGATGTAACGGCGGGAAGCGTCGGCGGTATATATCATATAATAATAATAATTTATCGACCGCTGGCGGTCGAGATTCGAGTGGGATACGCGTAGGGGGGTCGAGGGTTTTCGGAAAAGTGTACGCGGCTAGGACAGGGCGGTGGCCGTGCGGGGCGCAGAGGGATGGGAGTTAAACGCCTCTCTCCCCTGTCGCCGTACAGTAGTCCCACCGCTGACGTCATTGCTGCTCGCGTGTGTAATTTATATTTCATTCAATTTCAAAGCGCCGCCGCCGCCGTCTTCTTTGTACGTTTCTCTAAGTATTTTATCTCATTATACGCAATTCTGCGAGACACGGATACCTACTACACAACCTGACTGTTTCGCTGTGAAACATAATACGGTCGTATATTCAGAGACAGACAAACGCGTCTATAATTATATACGGTATCGTCGTCTTAGTTTTGGTTTAAATTAAATTATCATCCGTCTCGCTTATTCTCGGAATAAATCGAATTACGAATAAAACAATTTAACGTTTTGACTCTTTCATTTTGATTCGAGCTGTGAACGGTATTTAAGTAGTATACAGTGGATTATCATTATTTCTCTGTGGGAAATCATCCGAACACCTATTATTCACTACGCTCTAAATATTGTTATCGTAATTTTACATTGACCGCATAGGCGTCAATAGGGAGTAGCGAAGGGTAGCAACTGCTACCCTAAGTTTTTTGCCGAGGTAGCAAAAGTATGATTTTGCTACCCTAAATATTATTGTGATTTATCTATAAAAGATGTAGAAATAGACAAACTTTAAGTAATTAAATAATTTTACGTGTCACCAACGATTAAAAGACGGCTACATTTGCAATTATTTATTTATTAATAAAATTAAAATATATTTTTAATCTCTAAAATCTCTACTCTATTAAAAATATGGTAACGATTCATTTGTTTCTTGAACTTTTTTTTTTTTTTTTTGGTACAATTTACTATCTCAGTACTTTTTTCCAAACGGCACCACTGATTGACCGCGATATTTGACGATTAAATTTCTCGAGTTTCGAGCGTTCAACAATATGGGCGCGTTCGTGCCGTTCACAGATGTGTTTGCGTTTTGAACACACATAATCATGGATATCATATTATGCGGGGATAAACAATCGGTTAAATATGTCTTCGGTAAACCACCCAACATTAATGCACACATGAACACATCATATTTATTATGTAACGAGGGGTTAGGGTGGTTGGACGGCTGGAGTGTAGCTAGCATATTGATTGATTGACGCGTGGGTCGGCAGATGTCAAAACAAATATAAGTGATGATAGTATATATATTTTAATGGCTGTTGCCAAAGCTTTTATAAAATGACAGAATGTTCAATTTTGAAAAGGGGTTGACATAATAAATTGATGGAATGTTTGTGATTAAATATTCTCTTGCTCCATTAATTTATCATATATATAGTGTCTTAGTATTTGGTCATTTCCCATGGAAATAAATATATCATTTAATGAGATCACATATTTTAGATGTCGATAAATCATAAACTATATATTATATTTATACAGAATTATTATGAAAATATTGTAATGTGATGAATTCATTATTTACTAATTAGTTACACCCCAGAGTGAAAATATTATTCTTTGTAACACAGTTACTGTATTCGTAATCAGTTGGTACTATTTTTTATATCGTTGTATTATAAATATATCAAATTTATTTTTGATTTGATTTTATAATACTACCTAATGAATATTTCAAAATAAATAAATATAATAAGTACTTATTTACATCTATAACAGGGATGGAAAGCAAAAATATCTTGAAAATCAATTTTTAAAACTTTTTAACTCTTGCGAGCCATTTCATATATTATATAAATATTTTATACTTGGTAAAGCCTAGCTGGTGCACCGCCTCATACGCCGGAGTACTATAGGTGTGCCTCGATTTTGGGTGTACCTATATTACGGATGTCCTCAAATGTAAAAATATACAGATTTATTTTCTTTCTTTGGGATAAGTTTATACAATAACTGTCTATGTCTGGTTTAATTTTAAACTTATAAAACAACTGTGAAGGGAAGGGTATATTAAAATATACATTTATCCCGAATTTTTCCGATATAAATGCTAATGAGGGTTCGTTTTGTAAAAATTGCGAAACAATCCGAGCATTTTAAGGAACAATTACGGCGTTCGTAAACTAGTCTTGTTATTTATGTAATAAGATATGTAAAAACTCTAACTATCTATGTCCGGTAAAGTGCCAGCAATAACTTTACTACATCTTATAAATATAATGTACCTTTTAATACTTCATAATAATATATGCGTAGTGTAAGTACATTCAGATTTAAGTAAAAAGTATACAATAAATGATATATACGTAATACCTTAAGTCGAAATTAATATAAAATTGATACTGTGTTATAATTGAAAGACAATAAATTTATGTTAACGTGGATGAGAGCGAAATAATCCTACTCCAGAACTAATATACATACAAGGAATTTGTTTAAGACACATAATGATGTTAAAGTTAATGAAACTTGGTGGACAGCACCAATTAGAGAAATATCGGTTGAAATTAAATTAGGGACTATAACGGGCATAAAAATAAGTAGATTTATTTAATTTTACAGGGTAAGTTTATGCCATAACTGTCTACATAGGATATAAATTTCAGTTAATAAAACTAAAAATTTCCGACAAAAACTATAAAAAATTTTTTTTATTTTTAAGCGTTTAAAGTTATAATCTTTACAAAACTGTTTTTTTAGTCAACATTTTATACGACTTTAAGTTTAAATTATGTTTAATATTTTATTCCATCAGCGTGTTTCCCTATCTGAAAATTTTTTATAGATATTTATTAGCATTATCAAAAAAAACTGGCATATTTATTTTCGTTATTAATGCGTAACGTTAGTTGGTAATTTATTATTTTAAAGATATAAAATTGTGTTCAAGCTACTCTTAGGTACGTAGATTTACTGAGATTTGCAAATATATATATATATACTAGCCAGTGATGTGCTTAGCTTTTTTGAAAAGGGGGTTATTAATTTATGACTTATCAGTTATCACAGACCAGTGGGGAGTTTGGGACCTTCGCCCCTCACACCCACTTTCAGTATATTTATATTATTCCTCTGAACTACTTATAAAAAACCTTTTAACCTTAATATTTAAAGTTCACATTTTATATCCTGAGTAGAGTGAAGAAGTTTATGATTTTGCAATGCTATATATTTTTTTTACTTTTATTTTTTAAATTTTTTTTCTTTTTCTGTTAACACTTCTTCACGTAAAAGTACTTGTCTAAAAGTTTCAATCAGTAACTCTATAAATCCAAAATTACAACCAGATGGTATTTTAAATATGCAATTTTTCAAATCTCTCAACACTTTTTTAAAAAACGTGGAAAATCTATCGAAAATTGACAAAAAAAAAAAACTGTAAGATAGGCCATTACAGGTATTTCCATAAAATTTAAAATTATTTTTAACATAACTTCGAAAATAATTTAGCTAGAAACTTAAAACTTTTACCGATAACTAAAAATGGTCACAAAAAAACTTCATAAGAATTTCAAAAACATTTGATCAATTTTGAGTTAAGTATAGCATTTCGAAGATTTTGAAAGTTTTTCATTTTTTATTAGTTTATATGTAATAAAATATCTAATTCTTGATATAAAGATTTGAAAATTTAATATGATCTCACTGACATATATGTCCAATCGACTTGATTAAATCTCGATAGTCGTAAGTCAACTTTTTCCTCTATAACCGTTTGAAGTTAGAATTTTGACGAAATTCGTTAGTTTTACCTAAAATTACACACTTTAACGTACAAAACAAGAAAATTGGTTCAACCGATCTTTTTGAAACATAGTACATTGGTGGAAAATTTTATTGCAAATATTTTGGTGCAATAAAATTTTTTATGGATGAATAATCAAACATTTCACTAGGGTTTAAATGGTTTAATTGAAAAAAAATAGAGAAAGTACGGACAAATATTATAATATTTTTATAGTGTAAGAACACTCAAGAAGGCTGATAAATTTTTATCGTCAGTTTATGTATTTTTTGACGCTGATTGCGATAATGTGAATTAAAATCCGTGCGGATGAATAGTTTTCTAAATATTCGATTTTGAAAATTCAATATTTTCGATTATTATATTACCTACTATTTTAACGATTTTCATCGCTATATTTGTAGTCAGGGGTAGGGAACCTTTTCTTAGGAAAGATCAATTTTTTCAAAAAATTACAAAACCATGATGTCCAGAGAGCTGCACTGGTTTGAAATAACCTTTTAAATTCTGAAAGAAGTGAAGAAGCTAGTGTTTTTACAATGATGTTTATTTATTTATTTATTTTTTCCATATTTTTCTATTATTATATTATTTTTTTCTGTGTACAACTTTTTGTATGGAAATACTTGTCCAAAAGATTCGATTAACAACTTTTTGAAACCAAATTTGCCTCTAGAGAGGTCATTTTTTAAATTTCTCAATTCGTATACATTCATATATTCATCATTTTTTTTAAAATTCCAATACGCCCATCAAGAGTATCCCACCCGAGGTGCAAAGAACACCCCAAAGTGCGAAATACACACTTTTTTTAAATTTAAATTTTCAAATTGAAATAATTATATAATATTGTAAAAAATTATTTTCATTCGTATATATTATATACTTATGAGTTTTATACATTATTGTATCTATACAATTCGTTAATTAATAATATTAATAACAATAAACATTTTCAACTAAAAGAGAATTTCTAGTTTTCTCAATTTCTAGGCCATTTCATCCAACACTTAATTTAGTTCATTTGGTGCAACAATCACGTCTGTATGAATTGCTAAGATAGTTGTACTTGTTGTAGCCCAGAACTTTTCATGTTATCTGTGGTTGTAGCCACCGTCGTACCATAACCTTCACCCCACCCACAGGGCGAAAATAGGTTGTGTTTTCAACTTTTTATTCATTACATATAAATAGTAAATAATCTCTAGTTAGTAATAACGGACAACGGGGTCCTTAAGTTGAGAATGATTATGTATTAATTAGATACCCTGCCAACTCGATACACTATGGGCTATGTCTCTATAGTCAACTAGATCCCCGTAGTCATTACTACTTTTTTTAGATTCTGAACGAAGTGAAGAAGCTAGTGTTTTTACAATGATGTTTATTTTAAATTTTTTCTGTGTACAACTTTTCGTATAAAAATACTTGTCTAAAAGTTTCGATCAATAACTTTTTGAAATCGGATTTGCCTCTAGATTGTACTTTAAAGAGGTCATTTTTTGAATTTCTCAATTTTTCAATTTTTTTTTTTTGGAAAAAACTGCCCAAAATTTTTTTATACAATGTTTATTTATATGTTTTAAAAGTGTTTAAAAGTAGTATGTTTAAAAGTTATTATAAAAGTGTAGTTCCGATTATCGACTATGAGATTAATATTGTAACAGGTAATACAACATTTTTCCCCCACCCCAACGTATTCAACAACCGGAACACAGTAAATGATCGGCCGGACACGTATAACCCATATGTCCTGGATATGTGTTTACAATACGCAATATTGTGTAATGTTTTTCAATAATTATTAAGTTTTACTTAAATACGAGTTTGAGAAACGAGTCTATAATTCGTAGACACAAAAATAAAAAAGTGTGTATTTTTTAAGATTGTAAAGCGATAACAAATTACAGAACGAAAATAATTCTGTATTCAGATATTCGATTGATCACACAAATGTGTTCGAATCAAGTTTAAAAAGCCGGACATACTTCGCACAATGGGTGTACTTCGCACGACGGGTGGTATTCTCTTGATGGGCGTATTAAATTTTAAAGAAACGATAAATCATTTCTTCAGTAAAACGATTCTGAACGAAGGAAGTTAATAATATAAGAAAAAAAAAATGTTCGAAAAATGTCCAAAATTTTTTTTCACATTTTCAAAATTTTCTTGCGCCAAAATCTTTTTTATAAGATTTTCTATCCATGTTTAAATTTTCATAAAATTCTGATCAAAAAATTATGGTTTTCGAGTCGTTTTTGTCAAAATTTGGGTAGTTTTTTCTATAAAAAACATTGAAGAATTGAGAAATTCAAAAAATGACCTCTTTAAAGTACAATCTAGAGGCGAATCGGGTTTCAAATAGTTATTGATCGAAACTTTTGGACAAGTATTTCTATACGAAAAGTTTCTATAAGAATTATTTCTATAAGAAAAAAAAAAATAAAAAAAATAAATAAATATCATTGTAAAAACACTAGCTTCTTCACTTCATTCAGAATCTAAAAAAATTAACTCAAAAATTCTATTGACGGGGGTTTTTATTCACGTTTTCTATAAAACTATTGGAAAAATACAAAGTACGAAATCTTTAAAATATTTACATGTTACATTTGAATTTTAAAGTTCTAAAAAATATTTCCTGGATAATACCGGACTTAAAACTGGAATTTTCAATTCTGATGTTATTTTGTTACATCGACATGTATAGCTTTATCTCATCTTCACCTTTTCTACACATAATATAATTATTATGTACAAATACAAACACAATAAAAAATCGAATATACGTCGCACCATGGGTATTGTTCGCTCCTCGAGTGAGATTTGGTGAGTGTGTTAAATTAAAAAAAACGATAAACCATTTCTTTGAAAAAATGATCCTAAGTGGAGCTTCAGTTTATATGAAATTACCTCTAATAAGTATAATATAGAGGTGAATTATGATTCAAAAAGTTGCTGGTCGAAACTTTTGAACAAGTATTATTACTATAAGCACAAAAAAGTACTTACAGAAAAATATTAAAAATACACATCATTATGAAAACATCTAAAATACATTATAACAACTCTTTTCTCAAGAAAAGTTATTTTGCATTTGAAAATATTTAAAAATAAATAACATTAACTTATATATTTTGGTTAAACGCACGTGTGCAAGTGTTTGACATTTGATTTTTGTGAAAAAAATTAGTTTTATAGATTACAATATTTACAAATTATGATATTATAATTTATTAATGTATTCACATTTCTTTTGATAAAATGTATAACATTGGCTATAAATATTTATAGTGTTTTAATAATATTTAAAATGTATACTTATACTTCAAATATCTTTGAAGGTCACTTCAAAATATCAAAATATTTACCGGGATTTGTAATTTAGGAGTACCTTATAATTAAAATTATTTCTAAAACATTGATTTGCATCGAGAAGTTTGTGTTTCAACTTTTACTGTCAATATTTTGTTGTTTTTAATCCTGAGTTGAGCTACCTAGTGGATTTATAACGATATATCTTTATTTCTTTTCTAAAAAACTCTATCGTTTAGTAAACCTTCAAAAGTTTCACCTACCAATACTTTGACCATAAATTGGCTCTGACCAGTGTCTATTTTTTGTCACGTTTCGTATTACACTCTTTTTTGTGTAATGATGGGTGGGAGGAAAATTTGTCGAGGAAAATGTGAAATTATTTTTTTTTTTTTCGAATCATTTATCAATCATTCTAAACAATTTTATCAAATCCATTTGTTCATTTTTTTTTTGTTTTGATTTTTGATACTTGAAATCAAAAATTCAGAGTTAAATACAAAATTTAAACCGTGTTTGTATTTAGAACATATTATGCTATACACACAAGTAGGTACTTTTATAGGTACTATATCAAAAAAATATTTAAAAAAAATTATAATTTTTAATTCATTTTTAGTTAAAGTAGTACAAAGTTCATTACAAATTAATCATGCAAGAACAGCAGTACTTTATAATTTCGTAGTACACACATTGAATTTCGTATAACGCACTGTGTGGCGTATTACATACAAAAATAGGCCTTGGCTCAGACTGGTTCTTCGAAGGTTATAGTATAGTATTTTTTTCTAAAAGGATATGGAAAAATTACAACAAATTGGAATAAAAACAGTTTAGTATGCAGTGTACAAGATTTTTATGGAATCGATTCTTGTAATTAAGTTATAATCCTAAAACTAATTGTACTAAAATTTTGTAAATTTCATACTTTAACTCAACAATAATAGTGTAAGAAAACAATCGAAAAAAATTTCATTACGTTTAGTATAAATATTTAATTTAGGAATCTTCTTTTTTTGTAAGTTTTTTCTATTTAATATTTTAGATTCTGAGTAGAACGAAGAAACCAATATTTTTACAATGATGTTTATTTTATTCTTTTATTTGCTTGTTATATTAATGTTAATTAAAATTTATTTTAATTACTTACCTACAAAATTTTAAAAAATAAATTAATAGGTACTAAACGTACTAAAGTTTGAAAAATAATATTTTAGTCGGTTTTATTGTAGATACACTATATTATTATAATATAATAATAATTGTTATAAATCATATATTATTTTTTTGGGGGGCTTTTAAATAAATTTTAATTAAAAACTTCACTTAAAAAAGTTTTATACTTTTTTAATTCATTTGCATATGTTCTTATACATTTTTTTTAGAATTTTAAATTAATTTCAATTAAAAAGTCTATTTAAATAAATAAATGAATTTTACACTTTTATAATTAACATTTTTTTTTTTGTTAGTTGGGACTTTTTTTCCTTTTGTGGAACTTTTTTCAGGACTTTTTAAACAGGGACTTTTTTATTTCGCCATTCGCTTTTAGATAATTGATATTTCATGAAAAAACACTACATATAAAGCTTACCTCGAAAACGTTGTTGTACCTTAATGTTTGTTCCGTCGCATTGCGTATTGACAGACAGTAAATATGGCTGCATATTATGACTAATATGACTAGAAAGATGCACATTACCACTTCTTATTATTTATTGTCGCGTTATTTTAATCCTAAACGGATAATATCATATTAAAATTACTTAACATTCTTGTGCGTTATTTATTTTTAAATGTAATTCATTGTTTAATCAACCTTGTCCTTATATTCTTATATTCATTGGAATATTTAAAGAATTTCAAATTAATCTTATAAACAGTTTAATGAAATTAATTGCGACTAATTTGAAAGGGGAAGCGCCCTTCCAAAATCATGTGTAGAAACATTTTACAATTTCTAAACCGTAAAATTTAACGGTTAAATGATAAAAAAAAACAATTGTATTTATCAATAATAAAATACTTTACTTAAAGATAAATTATAAAAAGCCGGACATACTTCGCACGACGAGTATACTTTCTTCGCATCTCGGGTGTGAAGCTTTTGGTGGATGTATTAAATTTTAAAGAAACGATAAATCATTTCTTTAATAAGACGATTCTGAACGAAACAAGTTAATAATATAAAGAATAATAACAGTCATCATTTTCAACACACCCACCAAAAGTATCTGATCCGAAGAGCGAAGAATATCCTTGGTATGAAGTATGTCCGGCTTTCTTGTCTATACTTTACTTCACTTTACTTTTTTTTATCTAATATATAAAGGAAAAAAAATAAATGAGAAAAAAAATGTTAGAAAAATGTCCAATTTTAGATTCTGAACGAAGTAAAGAAGCTGTCTTTACAATGATGTTTATTTTTTTTTTATTATTTATTTTAATATTTTTTTTTCTGTGTACAACTTTTCATATAAAAATATTTGTCCAAAAGTTTCGATCAGTAACTTTTTGAAACCGGTTTTGCCTCTAGATTGTACTTTAGAGAGGTTATTTTTTGAATTTCTCAATTCTTCAATTTTTTTTTTTCGAAAAAACTACCCAAAATTTGACAAAAGTGACTCGGAAACCATCATTTTTTGATCCGAATTTTATGAAAATTTAAACATAGATAGAAAATCCTATAAAAAAGATTTTGGCACAAGAAAATTTTGAAAATGTGAAAAAAAATTTTGGACATTTTTCG
>JAIPRM010001355.1:20768-34483 GCA_025469315.1 Stegophylla sp. TES_Ste_2020
TTGAAAATGTGAAAAAAAATTTTGGACATTTTTCGAAAAATTTTTTTTTCTTATATTATTAACTTCCTTCGTTCAGAATCGTTTTACTGAAGAAATGATTTATCGTTTCTTTAAAATTTAATACGCTTGTCAAGAGAATACCACCCTTCGTGCGAAGTACACCTATCGTGCGAAGTATGTCCGGCTTTTTATATTATTAACTTCCCTTGTTCAGAATCGTTTTATTGAAGAAATGATTTATCGTTTCTTTAAAATTCAATACACCTGTCAAGAGAATCCCACCCATCGTGCGAAGTATGTCCGGCTTTTTTTCACATTTTCAATATTTTCTTGTACCAAAATCTTTTATATTATTTTCTATCTATTTTTAAATTTTCATTGGATCAAAAAATGTTGGTTTCCGAGTAGGTTTTTTCAAATTTTGGGTAGTTTTTTCCAATAAAAAAAAAAATTTGAATAATTGAGAAATTCAAAAAATGACCTCGCTAAGGTAACAACTAGAGGAAAATCTGGTTTCAAAAATTTACTGGAAAAAAAAAACATTATTGTAAAAAACTAGTTTCTTCACTTCGTTCAGAATCTAAAAAACAGAATATTTTCACTAGCAAATAGATTGAAATCAATAATATCTATATATTATTTTAAATTTGAAGAACTAAATATAGTTACTTCCAGATGTAAAGATCATCTGCAATATTGGTCACAAATTTAATTTTCTGTGTAGCATAAATACTCATCAATAATATCTATATATATAAATAAATGTTTACAGATTTTACTACATAAAGTTAAAAAATAAAAAAAATATTCGGCATTAAGTAAAAAATATAGTATACATAAGAAAGCCAGACATAATTCGCACCACGGATATTCTTCGCTTCTAGGGTCAGATACCCTTCAAGGATGTGTATAATTTTAAAGAAACGATAAATAATTTCTTCAATAAGACGATTCTGAACGAAAGAAATTAATAATATGATGAACTATACTAGTCGTCATTTTTAACACTCACACCATATGACCCGAAGAGCGAAGAATATCTGCTAAGTATATTCGGCTTTCATGTGAATACTTTATTTAACTTTACTTTTTTTATTTAATAAATAAAATAAAAAATAAAATTTAATAAAAAAAAATGTCCAAAATTTTTTTTTACATTTTCAAATTTTTCTTATGCCAAAATGTTTATCTATGTATAATGTTTACCATATTATTGTTTATCTATGTTTAAATTTTCATAATGTTAGGATCAAAAAATGATGGTTTCCAAGTCTTTTTTGTTTTGGGTAATTTTTCCAAGAAAAAAAAAAAAAATGAAGAATTGAAAAATTTAAAAAATGATCTCTTTAAAGTACCAACTAGAGGAAAATCCGTTTTCAAAAAGTTACTGATCGAGACTTTTGAACAAATATATCCATACGAAAAAGTAAAAACAGAAAAAATAATAATAAACATCATTGTAAAAACACTAGCTTCTTCATTTCGTTTAGAATCTAACACTCTTTAAGCTTCTCTATATACCACAGTATAATTTTAGTCATTATTTTTATACTGCAAATAAATAATTATACACATGTTAAATTATTTATTCAAATAATTTTTGGTTTTATTAAATGGAATTGAAATTAAATTTTGAAAATATTCTCGGGAAAATTTGATAGAAAAATGTTTTCCACTTTTTAAGTTAATCGTACTTGCAAGGCCGTATCTGGGGGAAGGAGTCCATGAGTTCGGACCTCCCAAATTTGGAAAAATTGACAATAACCCGATAAAAATATATAGTTTAACAAGAAATAAAAAGAAAGGTTAATCTTTTTGGACTCCCCCCCCTGAAATGTGTTTTCAATTATGGCCTTGCATACTTGTACGGGCTTTTGTACTTTTTTCTGATGTTATTGTCATAATTTATGTTATACACGTGTACTCATGTATTACCCTACTGAAAATATGCTAAGCTTTAGTCCCCTTTTACAAGCCTTAACATTAGTTACATACAAGTTACAACACTTAGTTACGCGTTTGATGCTTATATTTGTATATATATATATATATACAGGGTGACTTTTTAAGCATGCTCATCCCTATTTTAGCCATAAATATACAAATAACTAGGATTTTTCTTGTCGGAACGTTCAATTTACTATAAAAACTATGTTTTCCATAATTCCCTTTTTTGTGTTCCTTTAAGGGTGTCCTGTAGTGATTCAAACTTTTTTTTTCAAATAAAAACTTCTATTTTAGTTGCGATATTTTATTCAGTTTATTTTTTTGTGAACTTTGATCTATTGCAATCAAAATTCGAACGAGTAGTTTTTGAATTATTCAAATTTATGTATTAAGAAATATAGTATCTTGTATTCATAATTACCTAACTACATAGTATGTAATGTAAACTCAAAGCACTATATCCTCATTACCTAAATTTGAATAATTCAAACACTACTCGTTCGAATTTTGATTTCAATACATTAAAATTCACAGAAAAATGATATGAATAAAATTCCATAGTTAAATTAGAGTGTTGACATTTGAAAAAAAAAGTTACTACCTCTTTGGCTCCACAGGTAATGAAATAAATGAATTATGGAAAACCTAGTTTTTATAGTGACTTGAACATTCCGAAAAAATCCAAACTTTTGCATTTTTACGGCCAAAAGAAAGGATGAACACGTTTAAAAAATCACCCTGTATATACACAATTATTATTTTTATAATATGTTATATAGATACCTAATACTATGTATTTCAGGTTCGCGGTACTAAAGATGAATTCCAGTTTGTACACCATGGATTACCTAAAATACGTGGTCGTCGTTCTCTACCTTCTGTTTTACTTTTAAAGAAGGATCCGTCTGTACGTACATCAAAATATATAATTAAATTAATAATGAATGCATTTAGGCATTTATTCTGTCATTCGTTTGTAAACTTGCGTTTCAATCAATCTTCTAAAATTGCATCCCAAAATATATTTAACATTTCAGGTAAAATCTGTTCATCAGCAGCCAGGGTTTAAAAGAGTCAAACGTGGTTACAAGTCTTTTGACCCTAAACTATACTTAAGTAGAAACGAATACAAATCAGGTTTTAGGGGATATTTGGGTAAACCCAAAGAAGTTGATGATGACTTGAGTCGTTATGGGAAATTACCAATGGATCCATTGTTTAAGGAACAATGGTATCTAAGGAATACAGGACAAAATGGCGGTAAGCCAAAATTGGATTTAAACGTACGAGCTGCTTGGGCTCAGGGAGTT
This sequence comes from Stegophylla sp. TES_Ste_2020, assembly GCA_025469315.1. Taxonomy (NCBI): domain Eukaryota; kingdom Metazoa; phylum Arthropoda; class Insecta; order Hemiptera; family Aphididae; genus Stegophylla; species Stegophylla sp. TES_Ste_2020. The sequence continues at coordinate 24,026 of JAIPRM010001355.1, forward strand.
TCGGGCAAGAACGTGACTACTGCTATAATGGACGACGGTAAGAAAATTTCTTTATGGCTAACATAAATTCATATTTTGTTTTAATCACCAAAAAATTAATTATGTTTTAAAGTTTAAATAATATAAATGTAATACGATTTTTTTTCTAAAGTATATAAATTAAAAATCTAAATACACAACAATTTCACAATTTTACAATTTACCAATAAAAAAGTTATTGCATCAAAATAAATCCTACGTGCAAATACAGACTTGTATGTTTTTGCCTATTTTCTTGCAAGTTGAGAAAAATGTAATGAAACGTTACCTATATTATACTTAACAAAAATATGCAATAAATGTATAATATAATAAAAATATATGTGTAACATCAATTCTAAGTTAAATCGTTCAGCTAGTTCTGCAATGCATTTCTAGTCGGTGTAGTGGAATCATTCGATTATCTTTGTCTATGAGTCCAGTGTTTATTTCAGACTTTATGCTCCGAGGGGGTGTAAAAAAAATCGGAGAAGGCCTAAAAATGTATAATATATATATTTTTTTTTTACTATTATTATTTTTTATTAAATTATATTTATTATTAAAGGCGACTTCATTAAAAAATTCATTACACAAAAATACATATTTTTTATTGTTTATTATTAAAGATCATTTAATTAAATTATTATTCGAATTCTATGCTAATAATTTTTAAAAGCTCATGGAATTACCGATGATGCAGACCGTTCATATTACTGTTAGATAAAATCGGTATTTATTAATAAGTTCTTGAGTAACCAAAGACATGATTTATTATATTTCACCTCGTTATGAATGAAATAGCACATTTTACGTTTTTACCACATTGACTATTGACCATTTGATGAGGTTATTTACATTAATTCATATAAGGCTAGGTTATCAACTATATTAACTGGACTTGATCGTAAATTTTCATATTTTCATCATAACATATACATGAAAGTATTGTACTATAGTTGTTACAACACTATGCAATATGCATGGATGAAACAATGTTGAAACATTTAGTAACTCTGTACAGTAAACAAAATAACTTGGTTCAAAAATAATAAATAAAAATGTACAGTTATTGTCCGAGAGAGAGTTTTTTTTCTCCGAGTGGACAGCTCCCCCTCCCCCCAAAAAAAAATCATTGTCTATGACAAATATGTAAATACATAATAATCTGCACTATATTAATTAGTATATTTTGTATATCTAACTAGTGTACGCGATAACCATGATTCATTTATTTAATATATATATATATTATTTTTCTTTTCGTTTATAATTTAAAGTATAATGAAAACCGTTTCCTAAAAATTGAAAATAATATAGGAAAATGTGACTGTGGGAGGGTGGCAAAATATCACGCTTTTCTCCCTTAAAAAACCCTTGAAGACTAAATAGCTACACTATTAAGCAGATTGAGTGGACAGAATATTTATGATCAATTGTTATTTATTTTTTTTTTTTTTGTACAGGAGTGGACTATACACACGAAGATCTAAAGTATAATTATGTAAGTAATATCAAAACGATCTATACGTATATATATATATATCCCACGTAAGACAATGTTATGACTCAACTTACGTAGATTATTGTGATTTTTTTTTTTTTATATATCACCGATTTTCTCCCATTCACGATTGCAAATCACGTCTCACATAACGATTGATACACGGGTTTAGAATGCACGAGCTAGCTACGATTTCAGCTCTAATGATCCATATCCGTATCCAAGGTATACGGATGATTGGTTTAACAGCCACGGCACGCGATGCGCCGGAGAAGTAGCAGCTGCCCGCGATAATGGTGTTTGTGGCACTGGTGTGGCATACGACTCGAAAATCGCAGGTAAAATATTTGATGAATTTTTTTAAACGAAATTACGATTGTAGCTTTTCATTCAATATTAGATTCTGATGTTCATTAATTTATTTTTTCTGAGTACAACTTTTCGTATGGAAATATTTGTCCAAAAGTTTCGATCAGTAACTTTCTGAAACCGGATTTGCCTCTAAATTGTACTTTAGAGAGGTCATTTTTTGAATCGAAAAATTTTTTTAGTCGATCGATCACATATAATAATAATATCATACACGGTAAATATTAAAATAAAACGTATGCAAACGCGATTCAGCGTAATATTAATATATTTTTAGATTCTGAGCGAAGTGAAGAAGCTAGTGTTTTTACAATGATGTTTATTTATTTATTTTTTTTTCTGTGTACAACTTTTCGTATAGAAATACTTGTCCAAAAGTTTCGATCAATAACTTTTTGAAACCGGATTTGCCTCTAGATTGTACTTTAGAGAGGTCATTTTTTGAATTTCTCAATTCTTCATTTTTTTTTTTTGAAAAAAACTATCCAAAATTTGACAAAAACAACTAGGAAACCATCATTTTTTGATTCGAACTATATAAAAATTTAAACATAGATAGAAAATCATATAAAAAAGATTTTGGCACAAGAAAATTTTGAAAATGTGACAAAAAAAATTTTGGACATTTTTCTAACATTTTTTTTTCTCATTTATTTTTTAAATTATTAACTTCCTTTGTTCAGAATTGTTTTATTGAAGAAATGATTTATCGTTTCTTTAAAATTCAATACACCAGTCAAGAGAATCTCACCCATCGTGCGAAGTATGTCCGGCTTTTTACGTTTTTTTTTCAATTTAAAAAAAAAAATTCAAGCCCATTAACGATTAAAGGTGTAATGTTGACTGTAAAGCTGTTTGGGGTTTTCTTTGTTCTTTTATTGGGTGTCTACAAAATACAAATAAAAAATTACGTAGGTATATTTTTTATGACATATAAAAAAAAATATTGAATATTGTCCTTGCCCATCGTCGCAACTTTCGTCGTTTAAGAAATAGTATTTTCTACATTTTAATAATACAAGTTTTCATCAGTAGTTCTATCATACTACACAGGTATACGACTCTTATAAAAAATTTTTTTGGTATCAACCTAATAGTTCAAAACGAGGAAAAAATTAAATAGATAATATTTTTCAATTACAAATTTCATTTTTAAAAGAACCAAATACGGGAATATGCTTCTTAATTTATTTGTAATTATATTAAATATTTACCTATTTATGAAAATTAATGCGTATTTCTTACAAAAATTTAGTAAATGTCTAAAATATATATATGCTTATCCTTCTACTGTACGAGTAGGTCATTTTTAATGAAAAGGTTGTCATTTTGAACGAATATAATATTCATTGACATTTCGGAACCAAACACACATTGAAACATCCAAACTTTTTTTAAAAAATTTTGGTCTGTGAAGTCAAAATTTATCTTGCATTCAGTTTGCCACAAAACATGATTAGAAACTTCTGTACCTAATTGTTCATAAAAACTTCCCAATGGCTTTAATTGTCTGGAGAAGAATATAGTTTCTCGCAGACTTTATTCTAAGAATTATTTTCCAACTGTACAAATATGATTTGTGTTACAGTGACCTACATTAGTTTCTGCCCTCTCCCCCCAAATGTTATACTTTTCTTTAAACTTTATCTGATTTTTTATTCTCTTCCATCTATTATGCATTAAAACAGACATAAAAATCATTTTAAAGTTTTTCGAATGTTTTTCTTCTATGTAACAACTTCTTTCGAATCCTATTCAAGACTGTGTGATGCTCCTACAAACACTATTTTGAACCAATTTGTGTTAAAATGTATTAAAACTAATAAACGGTTTGAGGACTTATACTAGTTGTTCATTACTGTCGATTCGATCAAACAAACTTTACTCTCTAATATTTTATTACAAATAGAACTCACATTTCGTTAATCAGTAGCAAATAAACTATGACGAGTCCTTACAAGTTATACAGCTTTTTATATTTATATAAATACTTGCTTCTTTTTTTTGTTATAAAGCATTATTGCTAAAACAATAAAGTGTTGTAATTTGTATTTTATTTACATTTTCAAATGCGTATATTCATCGAGTTAACAATACATTTTATATTTTCTACTGCACCTTATAATAAAACTTAGTTTTACGTAGAATTATTATTTCGCAGTTTCCTAATAAATTATCTTAAATTATTTAGCTATACAGTATGTAAATTAATTGGAAAGTCAGTAATTATTACTCCTAATATAATGCAGATATTGAAGTTCCGTTTTTTTTTATAGTCCATCTTTTACCATGGTTAAAAAAAATCCAAAAGTGAAAACCGCAAAAAAAATTTTTTTGAAAAATTTCGAAAATAGCCACTTTATAGAATTACTTATAAGTTACTCAGAGAAAAAAAAATTGAAATCGATTGAATTTTGAATGAATGAGAGCATTTTATATTAAAAAAACATAGCAAATTGTAAAATTGTATGATTTTTAAACTTTTAAATAGATAACTAATAATATGATATTAGGTAATTCATTACACACAACTCATTAATATTTTTTGTAATATTTTTGTTTATTTTTATAAATGTTCAAAACGACCCCCATTGACTGCTATACATAACTCAATTTTATACCAATATGATCTTGTAATGAAATTATGCATGTAATTTGCTGTGTTTTTTGAAAAATAAAATGCTCTCATTCATTCAAAATTCAACCGATTTCAAAATTGTTTTTTTCCCCAAGTAACTTATAAGTAATTCTACAAAGTGGTTATTTTCGAAATTTTTCAAAAAAATTTTTTTGTCATTATTTTCATAACATTCCTTTGAATGTTGGTTTTTGCTTATAGGGATACGGATGCTCGACCAACCGTATATGACTGATCTAATTGAAGCAAATAGCATGGGACACGAACCGGATTTAATTGATATCTATAGCGCTTCTTGGGGTCCCACAGATGACGGTCGTACTGTAGATGGACCTCGTAATGCCACTATGCGAGCTATAGTCCGAGGCGTCAATGAAGTATGTTAATGTTTATTTAATGATAGATACATCATCATATAGCAGCAATATCGTAAAATTAGTGTTAATTTTATATTAAATATAGTTTGGTAAATATAATATATATATATAATATTTATATTATTACTATATATGAATATAGTAATAGTTTATGTAGTAAATTTTTAAACATTGATTGTTCTAATATTTATAAAATCGATTTTCGTTGTAAATTTTCAAGGGTCGGCGAGGAAAGGGTAACATTTATGTGTGGGCCAGTGGCGATGGCGGAGAAGCTGATGACTGCAATTGTGATGGATATGCCGCCAGTATGTGGACTATATCGATTAATTCGGCAATAAACGACGGACAGAACGCTCACTATGATGAGAGTTGTTCAAGTACACTGGCTTCGACTTTCAGTAACGGCGCCAAAGACCCGAATACAGGAGTAGTGAGTATTCAAATGTAATATTAATATTATACATAGGTTTTTATTTTTAATTTTCATTTAAATTACTTAACACTTGAAAAGTTCAATAAATTATGACTTTTATTTATTCGTTAATTGCTATTTTAGGCAACTACGGATCTGTATGGCAAATGTACAAAATCACATAGTGGTACTTCAGCTGCTGCACCCGAAGCTGCCGGAGTGTTCGCTTTAGCTTTAGAAGCAAAGTAAGTGAGAATAATAATTTTTACTTTCGAATATTCTTTATTAATAAGAATTTTTTTCGAATTCGTTAATATCTATTGAAAATCCTGTATTTTAAGTATCACCTCTTAAAAACTTTTACAATTGGTTTCACATCGGTGAAAACCATTTAGAGAAAATTGTTTTAGTTTTTCAGTTACAAATTAAATACATTCTATTTTCTTTAATATACTGACTCAAATGTGAATAATTTTTTAACTTTAAAAACAAATTATTTTTTATGGCCCAAAAAGAGTATTTGTAACAATTGTATTGAAATAATATTTTTCAAAAGTATTCAAACACGTATTTAGATAAAATTAGTACATATCTTGTACTAATCTATCTACTTATAGGCACTAATTATTTGTGTATTTATTTAAATAGCCCGGATTTGACATGGAGAGATATACAACATTTGACCGTGTTGACGTCTAAAAGAAATTCATTGTTTGATGCCAAACGTCGATTCCTGTGGACTATGAACGGTGTGGGCTTAGAATTTAATCATTTGTTTGGATTTGGAGTGCTTGATGCTGGAGGAATGGTCTCCCTTGCTCGACAGTGGCATACTGTACCCGCTAGATATCATTGCCAAGGAGGATCGCACACGAAAGTCAGGTAGTTTGTAATATAAAAATAACTCGGAAAAAATTGTCGAAAATAGAGAATATTATCTCTTTAAAGTAGCATTAATCTATATGAAAAATTCTGACCTAAAAACGATTGCAGACGAATTTTTTTTACCTTAAAGACAAAAATGCATTATTGTAATATTTATGCAGTCTTAAAAACTATAGAATCTATGTACATAATAGTTACTGCGAGGAATTAATTCCCGATTAAGAAAAAACTTCAAATATCTATGCAACGCAAATTAATCGAACAAGTGTAAAAAGTGTTGTAGAAAAAATATGAAATGAATATTTTTGAAAATAAACTTTCCCAGATTTAGAATTTAATTTTGATTGAAAATAACACATTTAGTTATTTCAATTGAAAATAATCATCTTCGTCAAAATTCTAACTTTAATATTTCACCACTTTTGAAAAAATAATTAATCGATCCAAAAAAATATATTGCGAATCTTTTAATAAAGAAAAAAGTATACTCGATACAATACTGAAAATATTAATCGATTAAAATACTTTTAAAAAACGAAATGTTTTCAAAATTGTTGAATTCTTCATTCAATTTAAGGAGGATTAATTTTTTTTCAATATATTCCATTTAAATTCTATAAGGTTAATAGGTGACTATAACAATGTTTTATTTTAAGTTTTAATCTTGTATTAAAAGTTAACATTTTTTTTTTTTCTAGAAAATTCACTAGTAAATCAGGTATAATATTGAAATTAAAAACTGATGCATGCCATGGAACCGATACCCACGTAAAATATTTGGAACACGTACAAGCTGTAATAACACTCAATTCTTCTCGGCGTGGTGACGTTGAACTTTATTTAACATCTCCAATGGGTACAAGGTAAATAGCTGTTAAAATTAAAATAATTGTTTTCTTTTTTTATATAAATACACAAAAATACTTATTGTGTCAGTAATTCAAATGAATAACGGGCTAAATGTATATTATATTTATTATATTATTATGCGTACAAATTATATTTTATTGATTGATCTGCTTATATGCAGTAGGACGTAGGGATCTACATACACAATAAAACTTTTATCACAAATTATTTTAAATGCTTAGAAAGATATAAGCAAGGGGAAGAAGAACGAGATGGAGAAAAGTTAGCGTTGAATAGAGATGTGTGGTGAGATACAGAAACATGGAAACGACGATGGGTTTAAACGGCATTAAATAAGCTCCCCCCTCCCCAAAAAAAAATAAATAAAAAAATAAAATAAAATAACCTTAATTTCTTAGTAATATTAATTCAAATTAATTAAATATTATTTTGATGGTCTACAATTTCAATTAATTAAAAATTATTAATTGACAATAAAAATAATTCATACAGATTAATGTATCAAACATTTGCTGCATAAATCCATTACAATTCAAAATAAGTATGATGTAAAATAATTATATTTTTATTTAACATATGTTAACAGATCAATGATATTGAGTAGAAGACCTAATGATGACGATAGAAGAGATGGATTTACTAAATGGCCATTTATGACAACACATACATGGGGAGAATATCCACGGGGTGAATGGACACTTGAGGTATAAAAACAATTTAATATGATTACGTTTTAATAGTGATAACTAGGGGTTAAAACCCACAAAAATACAATATTTTATATTCTTTAATTTCATCAAAATAATCTTTTACATGCAAAAATATTCTATTTTGAAAATATAAGATCTTTTATAAAAATGTATTACTTATATACTTAAAAAACAAATGAAAGTAACAATTTATACAAATTATATAACAGCTGAATTATACTAGTCTTTTATATGTGTGTTAACTAGTCTATACTTTATAGTACATAAAGTACTATATTGGATATGAAAAAACAACACAATTGTGTACATATTATGCAATAAAAGTAATACTCAGTATTATGAGGTGAAAATAAATCTCGGGTGTAAAGTTCTTGGTGGGTGCATAAAATTTTAAAGGAACGATAAATCATTTCTGTAATAAGACGATTCTGAACAAAAGAAGTTAATAATATAGAAAAAAAAATGTTAGAAAAATATCCAAAATTTTTTTTTTACATTTCCAAAATTTTGTTGCATCAAAATCTTTCTTATATTATTTTCTATCTATGTTTAAATTTTCATTTAGTTCGGATCAAAAAATGTTGGTTTCCGAGTCGTTTTTGTCAAATTTTGGGTAGTTTTTCCCCAAAAAAAAAAAAAAATGAAGGATTGAGAAATTCAAAATATGACCTCTTTAAAATACAATCTAGAGATAAATCCGGTTTCAAAAAGTCATTGATCGAAACTTTTGAACAAGTATTTTTATACGAAAAGGTGTACACAGAAAAAATAAATAAATAAACATCATTGTAAAAACACTAGCATCTTCACATCGTTCAGAATGTAAAAAAAAAATTCGATTTGTTATTATTTCATTTGGTATGAATGCATGTGTGTATGCAAGTTTCAGTGTTACATTATAATATCATTAAGTGTGCCTGATATGTATAATGTGTAATATAGAGCGGTAAGTAGTAGGCAAATAGATGTCAAAAATATACGCTTAATAAATCATTCGAGCTGTGCTGTAGACCACATATTATATATAGTTTTCTTTTAAACTCTCGCGTAATACGTTGTAATTAATTGAAACATTTTTCTTCTCGCCACTACTGGTATAATATATGTATAATATAATTCATATTATTAAATACGCGTGTGCCATACCGTAGTATATATATATACCTGCAGTAGTCACTAACCCTCGGGCTCACGAATCCGATCGTAAGATAATAATACAATATTGCCTGCTATACTCCAGTGGTTCTCAAACCGTGTGACACGATTCCTCTGAAAAGGCGAAGCACTCGGAAGAAGATGCGCGTAATGAAAACGCTTTCAGAACATCCGACGACTCGATTAAAGTCATTTTTATACCAATTTTAACCAGAAGGATTCAAACGGTACGATAAGAGATTGTAAAAAATCTATCATCGTATTATTTCGTAATGATACAGAATAGGAACGATATTACTCTACATTTCATATAATTCTTTAATAAGAACGATGTTAGTTTTCATTGTCACTTTAAGGATTTTTGATGCTGGATTGGACAACAATAACCGATTATTATACGGAAAACGAACACATGTTTGGACCGATTATTTCATATTACTCTAAATTAAATTAATGTGAGGAACATATTAAAATATATCGAATAAACAAAATTAAAAAAGTTAGGATATGTTCAATAATTATAAAATACTCCATAGCACTTTATTACCTAATACGGTGTGTGGATGTTTTTCTGTGAAAATATACAATCAATTTATTCTACTCGATTAGAATTCAAATATATTAATATTCTAATACACATGTGGAGTGATATAGGCCACTTAGATTTATGATCATTTAGACGTAACAAAATCGTAAATAATAAATGCTATTATAACATATCGTATGGGGATCTACGACAATTGAGCGCGCGACAATTAAGCGCTTCGAAAATTAAGCGCTTTATGGCAAGTCCCGTGTTTTGAATGTGTCTCCATATAGCTTGACAAAAGTGGAAAACACATCCATTTATTTCTGTTTGAGGAAATACTTTTTTCACTGCATTTATGGTAGCTTGTTCATAATCTAGCTTTATAGAAGTTGGATTCAATTCTGGTCTTAACTCGAGGATTTTTTTAAATAAACGGATGTATATTTCTTCAGTTTTATTTGGAAGAAGGGCAAAAACGGACGGCATAACATTATTAAATTGTACACCGTGAATTGTATATAACTGGTAGAAAATACTAGGTGACGATGAAAAAGTACCATCAACATACAAATGTTCACAATCAACCATTTTATATCGAGATTTTCCGTAGTTAAAAAAATTAATATGCGTGGAATTTCTTGATTTTTTGAGTAACTATCATACAATAAAAATGGTTTACCATCTAATGTTGTTGTAAACTCAGGTGGAATGATCAACTCCTTCAATGGAGCTGGATTTGCTGGTGCCATTATTTCTTTTTGTCGAATTCGTTGAACCGTTTTTTTCATTGAATCAACTGCTGGTAATTGACCAGCAACCGCTTCAGTAACCCACAACAGTAGGTAGTAATAATTGAAAAAATAAAATAAATACTTTTTTTTTTATTCGTATAGTATTATTAATATATATATATATATATATATATTACGATAAGTTACTACCATTTATTATACAGTGGTATAATTATTGATCTCCTAAATATTAATAT
>JAIPRM010001356.1:0-38877 GCA_025469315.1 Stegophylla sp. TES_Ste_2020
TCGTATGGAAATACTTGTCCAAAAGTTTCGATCAGTAACTTTTCGAAACCGGATTTGCCTCTAGATTGTACTTTAGAGAGGTCATTTTTTGAATTTCTCAATTCTTCAATTGACAAAAACGACTCGGAAACCATCATTTTTTGATCCGAACTATATGAAAATTTAAAAACATAGATAGAAAATCACATGAGAAAGATTTTGGCGCAAGAAAATTTTGAAAACGTAAAAAAAAAAATTGGGACATTTTTCTAACATTTTTTTTTTTTTTTTTTTTATATTATTAACTTCCCTCGTTCAGAATCGTTTTCGTTGAAGAAAATGATTTATCGTTTCTTTAAAATTCAATACACCCGTCAAGAGAATCCCACCCATCGTGCGAAGTATGTCCGGCGGCTTTTTTTGTTATATTGCACCCGCCACCAGACGTGTGCTCTCACACGACGACGTGTGTTCTTCGTACACAAAAGTGAAATTAAAATCAAAACTAAATCTGTACCGATGTGTTTTATTTACGATTGTGAAAAACAGAGCGAAACCAGTTTTGTTTAAGTTTCTAATACATATAACGAGATTATTCCGCCAGTTAGTGTTTTTAATTTAACCAACCTAGTAATTAACTCATCCGCACACGCCACCGGTCACAGATAAAACGATTTAAATATTTTTAAACTTCCAAGACGGTTATTATAATACACCTGTTCGTATTGAAATTCAAGCAAAACCCTAGCGGGGGGAAAGGTGCTACAACCCCCTAAAAATAGTTCAGGTCTCTCAACAGCCCATTGAAAAATATACACGACATGTCAAATTCGTATATTACTTATAATGTGTCCGTTGAATAAATTCTGTACTAACTTGTTACATGAAAAATAATAATTTCAATTAAGTTTTGTCGTTTCTGTTATCGTGTATCTTTTTGTTTTTAAACGCCTTAGGCTTTTCTAACTTGAAAAGTTACCTGTTGATTTAAGTAACTAATATTAATTTTCCGTCTTCGGATATTTAATTTCTCTCTTTAACTTAGAAAGTTTTGTGCGTGCGTACAAAAATAAATTATTCTAATTATTAAAGTTTAACCATTTAATAGCATTGTTATTTTTTGTTTTGTTTTTTTTCTGGGAGGGAGGGGGCATTTTAAATTTGTTTTTTCAGGTCATTAACGTAATTTCAGGGGGCATCAGCGGCCGAGTCCTACACTGTTACGCGTAGAATTAATGAGCGACAAGGCAATACTCTAGCCTCCCCCCCCCAGAGTTTTTTGAAAATTGCCCAAGATTAATGTACTTTACGGGGGCAAAATCAATAAATAAATATTTTAGCCGCCCCCCCCCCAAAATATTTTTTCCCAAGTACGCTAATGCTCTTGGCTCACCCCGCCATGTCGGCGCTGAATATTCGCGAGTAGAGTCGATTTTAAAACCAGTGCCTGTATATTGTGCCGAAAAAAGACTTAATATTTTTTACGTTCATTTTTGTTTTTCGATTATTGTTGCGGTTTTGACGCACGTATAATTATTATTATTGTAATCATAATACAATATGAGATGCGATTTACGGTCGGCGCTCGTCTTAATTATTATTTGCTCCGGGGCGGCTAATAATGATACAATACATAACATTTTACGCACTTGCGACACGATCACTGTGTCTAATTATTTCATCCCGGACGATATTTTTTTCCTCTTGTGATATGAATTACGACGTTATCGCAATCTACACGTCCTCGTACCAATGGCCATGTGTTATTATTATTATTATTATTATTATTTTATATTTTAATGTTATTATTTATTACAAGTGCCTGATAATTATGCGCAAATTACGAATTGTATTATTATTATTATTATTATTATTATTTACATTACTAATAACATTTGATAATAATAATTATATCGTTATTTTGTTATTATACTTGTCATTAGGACACGTGAATGCCGACGTCGTCGTGAATAAAAAGCCGGACATACTTCGCACGACGGGTGGTATTCTCTTGACGGGCGTATTAAATTTTAAAGAAACGATAAATCATTTCTTCAGTAAAACGATTCTGAACGAAGGAAGTTAATAATATAAGAAAAAAGATGTCCAACATTTTTTTTCACGTTTTCAAAATTTTCTTGCGCCAAAATCTTTTTTATAGGATTTTCTATCTATTTTTAAATTTTCATAAAAGTCTGATCAAAAAAATAATGGTTTTCGAGTCGTTTTTGTCAAATTTTGGGTAGTTTTTTCCAAAAAAAAAAAACATTGAAGAATTGAGAAATTCAAAAAATGACCTGTTTAAAGTACAATCTAGAGGCGAATTGAGTTTCAAAAAGTTATTGATCGAAACTTTTGGACAAGTATTTCTATACGAAAAGTTGTACACAGAAAAAAAAATAAATAAAAAAATAAATAAACATCATTGTAAAAACACTAGCTTCTTCACTTCGCTTAGAATCTAAAATGATAAATCGTTTCTTCAATAATACGTTTCTGAACGAAGGAAGTTAATAATATTAAAAAAAATGTACGTTTTCGTGCATGCTCCATAAAACCATAAAACCAAACTTTAACAAAATACGACAAGTGCTGTACAATGTTAGAGTGAGTTAAATTAGTGAATTAATGTGATGAAGTGACGTTTTTATATTCATTTAACACTTTTTTACTATTTCAGGTAGTGACAAAACTACATTGAATACTGTTTAAACGTGATTTTGTCAAAATTTAATTTAATCTAAAGATTCTAAACCCATATTATAACTGTAATAAATTATTAAGTAGACAGCTGTTAGAAAATATTTAAATTAAAAATAAACTAGAAAAAGTAATAGTTGTAATGATCTTCAAACGGTCCAAAAGTTAGGATTCAACTAGTTTGTTAAATGAGTCGTTCCATCTATCGCTAAAACTATTGGTTCTATGAGACTGGTACTCAATGTTTAGTTCCCGGTATTCAAAATTTCAACGGGGAATCTAGGAAGATCGAATATCACGATTTTATTTTAATTGTATAGAGTGTCCGTGTTAAGAAAATAGACAGTACAAATTGTCGGTTCTCTGAGTTTTACATTTATTTATAAGGTCATAGTCTCAAAAAGTACAAATGTTAGTCTTTATAATAATTATAAATACTCATTCAATGCTATTTATGGTACGTTTAAGTAAACCAAAAACGTGAAGCACATGCTTTCATCAAATAACGAAATATATTCGGATAAACGACTGTCGTTAGCAACGTGAATTCGAAATGTTTCCTTTAGTAAGTATACCATAATTTATTTATTTTAGTAAGATTAAACGTTTTTATGCTGAAATTTTGTTTGTATTTATCAATGTTAAATAATACGTTTCGTGCGTACATTTAAATTATACGTTTTTTTTTTTTTTTTTTTTATTCGAGTGCAGTCATTTTCGAAAAAATACATACATACATTTACAGTGGGATGCCAGTGAAAATCACGAAAAATAAACAGTGAAAATAAACACAGTGGATTATTAAAACAGTGAGAGAAGAGATTAAAAAGAGAAATCAAGATAATTTTTCAAGTACATAAGACGCATATTGATATAAAAATAAAATATGTCAGAATCGTAAGTGTACTCTGTACTTATTGGCTATTGCTGTACTTAAATTAATAAATAACTACGATTTTGGGTCTCGGATTGCATAATTAATAAATTAAAAATATTATAAGCTTTTTAAGTCTCAAAACCTTGGATGGAATACTCATCACACGGGTGTGTTGAATTCAAAAAAAAAAAACGATAAATAATTTTTTCGATAAAATGATTCTGAACGGAGCTTCAACTAATAAAGAATAATAATAATTATTATCAGTTTTGAAGAATTGAAATTAAACATTGAACTAAAAATTATTTTGTTACATTTATGAAAAACAAAAATTGATTTTCATATATTCACGTCATACAGATTAATGAATACGACTGAATTATAGACTGACAGGGGGGATTTTATTGTATTTAATTACTCGCCAGATATCGTGAAACGCGTATTAATATTTATAAAAATTATTCGAAATTGAAACATCAATAAATTTATATACATATAACTTAATAGCTAAATAATTCAAGTTATGATGTATAAAATGAATTCGATTTTATCGCTTTCGCGATTTTAATTCCTGCGATTTTCACATAGATATCTTTTCAATTCGTGATTTACGATAGCAGTATTTCATGATTCGTAACACTTCAACGGTTTGTTCGGTGAATCGGCCTGTTTAAAAATAAAAAATAAATAAATAACAACAACGATGATAATAATAACAATAGTGTACAAATGTTATAATGTCTTTAAACCGTTATTGGCCCTGTCGTCTGACCTTATCTATATAATTCTTTTTCAAAACGGATCGAATACTTACGTTTTTATAGAAATAAACGTAATCGAAAAGTTTTCTGAAAGCGACAGATTCACTGGGCCAAATTCACCTCTCCTCATGTATCTCTCCCTCGGTATTTCGAAATTCCGCACTCGATAACATACGTTCACCTTTTTACGGTCAGCTCGAATAGTAATATGTTTATATAGATATATATCACATCCTCTTCCGATCATAAGGTTACCGACATTCCTTATCCTCCGTGTAGTTTCACTACCTACGAGTGTTTTATTCCGGCCATTCAGAATATTTCCAAATACTCGTTTTTAATTTTATATAACTATATTTTTCGGTATTGTTTAAATTTTTGAAAGTTTATTCAATATAAATTATTTTATGAAAAATCAAATAAAAAAAATTCGAATTAATATTAAAATTGCCCAATGAATACAACAAGTATAATACGTTCATTAAATTTTTTTTTTCATTTACACTTTAAAAAAATAATAAAAGTACATTTTTTTGGGACAAATTATTTTTTATCTACAGTGATTTTGAAATTTTTATCTTAATATTCTGAATGAAAAATGAAGTTTTAATATTTAAATTATACTTTTTAGACTAATATTTTAAGAATTATCAACTTCTAGAACAGAAATAGACTGTTTCAGCTTTTAAAGTTTAGAATAATGGATTGCAAAGATATGGTCCAAAAAAAAGTTCAATGCATAGCTATTTATATTTATATTTAAATAGGCAAAAGTACTCTTTAAAAATATTAAATTAATGTTTTTTTAACTACAATCAACCACTTGAAATACTGTGCTGATTTGTAAAATGACTAAGAAATATAATTTTAAATTTTTATCACTCCAAAATTAAAATTAAAATCAAATTTTTAATGCATATAGTGTAGACGAAAAGTAGAAAATTTCGGTTTTTTTTTTTTTTTAATTTTACTTGTTATTACTTAGTTTTTTAGTATGTGTCAAAATTTAAAAAGTGACCCAAATAATGTTTTGATTGTACGCCTTTTGGTTTGAATATACTATCAATTTCAATTCTCGTGTGAAGAAAATAAAATAAAGAAACATTTGTGTATTCATTAATAATAATCTTTTTTTTTTTTTTAGGTGAGAAGGGAAGCAAATTTCATATTTCCCCTGGTGGGAATTTTTGTAAACACGAGCCTGCTACGTGATAACAATGTTGATGTAACATTGTTGATGTAACAACAATGTTCATTCGTACCGAGTAAGCTAAAATAGTCAAACTCGGTGGACACGAAGTTTGTTTATACTCAAAATCGTCGATGTCTCTCAAACTTTCCTCTCAGGTCCCTATAGAATTGTCTATTTAAACAATGTGCGAAAATTGTGTTCTACTCGAATGTTTCGTGGAAAACTCAAAGTTTTAAAGTGGTTTGCAAAATTCCGGTGAGCGGGCGCTTTTAATTAGAGCAACAACTAAAGAATTTGCATTATAATTGAAAAAAAAAAAACACGATTTTGAGGCAAGTAGTAAAGACAGCTTCTGACAAAGAAAAAAAACATTCGTACAAAAAAATAACTCAGTAATTACAAAAATTTTAATTTTATTTTAACATTAAAATACGATTTATGTAAATATGAAATTCATTATATTTATGTAACATAAATACAAAAAAAAATATATATATTTTTATGTTAACTTGTAATACAATATTAAAAGGTATAGAATATTAAAACAATTTTCACTCTTATAATGAGAATAATGACAATTTGTATGCAACTCAACAATAATTATAAATGAGTAATTAACAACGTTCATTGATTAATTTGACATTAATTACCAGAAGCTGCAACAATATGCCATCGTCAAATCGATAGAAAAATCTTATCGGCTTTATACATATTATTGAAATTATTGTCAATCCATTTGTAGGTTTTAATCTATATGAATTGTGTTTATTAAACGTATTGCTTCCAATAGCGAAATTGCGTGAATACGCTTTCCGGCGTTTAGGTATCGTATAAAGTAAATACCATAGAATATAATATAATCTGTTTAAATAATAATGAAAAACCGTATCCGTCCGGCAGGTTAATAATTTACGATGATATCCGGGGAATAAGGGTGGTGCCGGCTGACGTACGTGACAACCGGAATTAAAACTCGACGTTGAGTGTGACAGGTTGAGTGCATTAACTTGTAACCGTTGCTACTTTAACGTTTCTCTTTTTGTTTTTAATTTAGTCGACGGCCGCGCCAAAGTGTACAATAATATAATGGCCGGGGGGGAAACATCCCTCTTGCCCACACACTTTGTCATAGAATTCGCGATCCACTGCCATATTTATTATTATAATACGTATGCGTAATTCGTATAGACTATAATTCAGAGCGAAGAGTACAGAAACAAATTAAATTGATAAGACCAGGCAATAATATTCGATTGCAATACGTCGAAATAGTACGTGATTTTTTAGCTTTAACACTTTACGTGTTATCATTGGTGAAAAAAAAAATCTTTATAAAAAAATTATCGTTTTTAACTGTATAATGTCAGTGACTTTTATTATTTGCTAAGATACTGTTGAACTCCAGACAAATAATTCACTAACCCTTGCCAGTTCTCTTCCACATGTCCACGTGTCAAAACAATTTTAGTTTAATGAATATTTAATTATAATAAAAATTGTGTTGTACAATAAGTGAATTCCTCAAATGTGGTC
Source organism: Stegophylla sp. TES_Ste_2020 (assembly GCA_025469315.1). Taxonomy (NCBI): domain Eukaryota; kingdom Metazoa; phylum Arthropoda; class Insecta; order Hemiptera; family Aphididae; genus Stegophylla; species Stegophylla sp. TES_Ste_2020. The sequence continues at coordinate 7,043 of JAIPRM010001356.1, forward strand.
AATCTGAATTGAGGTCAGGTCGGGTTATCAGCAAAATTAAGGAGTGTACTGTATTCTGGTTTCGTGCAATCTGTGATAATATGATGACACTCTTCGAATATAACAACACGATATGTGTAATTTGTTGTAAATCAGCGTCGGTGGTGCTGACTCGTTCCAGAAAATGTCATTCTTGACCAAGCAGTTTGATATGTCACTCAGTGTCGATTATAATTTCGTGATGTGTTGCGTTAAACTGTTTGAAATACGAGTTCAATGTCATCCGTTGAAGTGCCGGATCGTTAAAAACTGTCAGACACTTTTTGAATTTCGTTTCCAACGAACCTAATTTGACATGTATCCGAAATAATTTATCGCACGGCGATTTTCGATGAGGTCTGTCATTGTAAACGGTGCGTATACGTGTAGACAGTGGTACTTGAGGACGGGGCAGTGTCGTATAACAGTCGAATCGTTCCGAAAACGTGTTTATTATAGCCGGAATTAAAAACGGTGCAGACCACTAACTCATCTGGAACAAAGAGTTTTATTACGAATCGAAATCATCTCCGTCGAAATCCTTTACTTTTATACCGTGTCCCCAAATTCGTAATGTAGCCGTTTATGCGGTCTTTATTTGTCTACAAACGATGAAATAAAAGAGCAAACATGTAGTAAATTAATTTTTTTATTGACATCATGTCGCTTGGTAAATGATATATGTGTATATATTCTTCTCGTTTGTCGAACAAAAGGTCATTGAACATTTTACATTTGTGTCTGAAACTGAGTCATACACGATTTTTTTTTTTCTAACATAAGTGACTCATGTCCACGAAGGCTTGACAGCTAAGCGACGAAGTTAGTTTCTCATAACCGGAGTGGGGGAGTTCTAAATGAATCTATTTTTTTCGTTTTTGTCCACCAAACTAGGGAATACGTTATTATGATTAGTAAACTCTATTTATGTCTACGAAATGTTGCGTGTTCGCAATATCATATTTTCTACTTCCTCTTTATAAACTTCATTATTTCTTCGGGATGATAGCAATTTATAATCATAAACTATTCTAAATGAGAATTTGTGTTTGATAATTATTTGTAATAGACATAAAATTCAAAATTTATATTGTAAATTCAAAAGATTTATTAGTACTCCACTAATTATCGATACCTACTCACCATGAATGTATAACTTGTTATTAATATTCTTAAAAATATTCGTGTGTGTGTGTGTGTGTGTGTGTGTGTGGGTGCGGCATAGTACGATTATCAAGTAGGTAAGTATATTATTTCCGGTTTCCATTATATATTTGAAAAACGGAAAAGATAAGGGAAAATTAATAAGTTTGTAGAAGAAAAAATTTGCTGAATTAAATTTATTTAAAAAATATATAAAAATTAATGAGATATAAAATACAAAACAGGTACAATGTATTTAAAATTGTATAATTTAATGTAGGTGATATACTTTTAAAGCTGAATTGTTAAATAAATCAAATTTTAATTGGTGTATAAATTATTTAAATTTTCTATCTCCCATAAATATTTTCTCATGACCTGTCACTGCAGTAAATATCATTAAATATATTAATATCCACTAAATATCATTATTTTTAATCACCTCTAACATATTTTAATTATATTTTAGAATACAACTATAATATGTCCCGTATTATAATACCATACAACATTTTTCTGAATTTTTAAATAAGGATTTTTATCCGGCTGTACGGTTTTAGAAAAACATATTATTATACAAATGATAAGAAAACGTTTTATACTGCAAAAAAATTCTTGAATACTGGGAAAAACATCAAGACTCTGTAATAAAAATACGTCACACAAAAGGACACGCAAAAATAAAACTCCACTGCATATTTTACTTAGGAGAATAATAAAAGAGCCTAACAAAAGACCATAATACATACAATTCAAACTAAAAGGGACGACAAAAGTATTATATTACCTATTATTAAACTAAAGTATTTTTTAAAAAAATCTATACATCCTTCGCACTATAGGTATTTTTCGCTCCACGAGTAGAATACTCATTACTCTTGATGGGTGCGTTAAATTTTAAATAGAAATGGTAAATTAATTTTTCAGTAAAACAAATTATGATAGGAGATTCAATGAATAATATAAAACAATAATTGCCAGTTTTCTATATTGAGTATGTTTAACTATTTAATAACAAAATAATTCATGTCAATTTCATTAATCATGAGAATGATCAATATGAAAAAAAAACCGTATTTTAAAAATGTAAGCTCTTATAATTAAAAATGAATTCAAATAATTTTAATAAAAATATAAAGAGACTTTTGTTTTATGAAAGTTTATTTCATTCTCCACACAATAAATTGAATACAAAAATAAAATACAGAATTAAATATACCATCTCTTTTTTTTTTTTATTTATTTATCTCCCTTAAGAACATTAACCTTATGCAATTTCCAAAAAAATCAGGGAAGGTTTTAAATGGTTTTGGGGGAGGAATTAACCTGTCTAGCCCGCCGCTATTAGCGCCTATAACCTACGAATTTTTAAAAACGTTATATCGGTACGAATACAGTGGAAACAAAAAATAAATATTGTACACACACGGAAACAGACAACTACAGTGTGATTAATCACGTAATGCGGCGCTAGGAAAATTCCTTGTGGAAAGTTCCCGGAAACGAGGAGAGTAATTTGGAAATATTCTCCTACTATTCGTGAGAATATACGAGAATATAGTACCTACTATTGTTTTGCAACATTTTTGATCATTTTATTTACTACTGAAGGTTATTCATTATTATTATTGTTGTTGTTTTGACAGTTAATAATATGCATATAATATCTCGTGAGTCAAGTATTGAATTAAATTGGTCATTTGAATAGTTCATAACTCGAAATTCTGTTAAAAATATCGACTTGAATGATATAAATAATAAAAACCATAATACTCTCATTGGATCATAACGACTGAAAGACCACTCGGTTATGTCCGAGTACGAAACATTCAAAAATTAAAAAAAAATTAAAAAATAATTTTTTTTTCACAACACACTACACCGGGTGTAGTGCAACGGCTGCAAGTGTACCGGAGGTGAAGACAACGACGAGAAACGGGAAGCAGTTTATTCAAGGGAAGCAGGATGATACAATTTAATTATGTTGTGGTCGGGGGGAAAGTCCCTGTGGTCGGATCGGTCTGGTGCAATGACCACAGAGTTCACACAAAAAATAGGACAAACCTTAATCCTTTACATTCAACACAACTTATGAACTAACCTAAAAAATCACGGACGTTGTGATTTTATAAATTGGCAAAAATGGTAACTCTGGATGACTATGGCTGCCTCACACACACTTGATTCTGACGGACTTACGAGGATTCAGAGGGGGGCTATCGGAGCTCGGGTACCCCCTGTCACACCAACCATAATACACAAAATTATATAAAATTATCAATTGACCAAAAAATATGACATTTTTTTAACGCAATCGCTTGCTTCTTTTGCTTGAAATCGAAATGCAATAAAGTATAGGTAGATAAATTTATTATAAAAAATCTGGACATATTTCTGACCATGGGGATTTTGTGGGTGTGTAAAATTTTAAAGAAACGATAAATCATTTGAAATTTTAGAGACGTTTTCGTCCATATTTGAGTAGTTTTTCCAAAATGTTAATAGAGATTTATATTGATGTTTAATCGGTAATTAGCTGCTATTAGTATTCAGTTCAATTGATCGAGCACTCCCTATTAATAATTTCTGGATCCGCGCCTGATGCATATGAAAGAACAGATTGAACACGAACACAATTGACACACATCGAAGAAGATGGGGCACACAAATAGGTAACACGTAGTAATAATAATTGAAATAAAACTCAAGACGAATATTGATTGGTAACTTAGTGTTTATTGATGGAAACAAAAAAAGATGGCACTTGAGACAGTGTTATTCTAAATTATAACTACTTGAAGGTACAATTTTAAGTTTATTTAATTGTTATCACACAAATTAATATCATGCAATTTGCAATGAACGTGCATACAAAGATTGCGAAATAAATTTCACACATGAACAAAATTACGTTACCGCAATGGCGGACGAAATAAACGACGAATAAAAGTTTTCGTTGCCGCAATAGCAAACGAGTAACGACTGTGTACACGAACGAAAAAGAATGGGCGTTGGCCGAAATAACAATAATAATAATTTACAATATGATTAAGTTACGGATTGAATTGAAATTGAATTAACATGCGGACACAAAACATATATTATACAATGAGTGAACAGGCAACGAGAACAAAAATATGAATAATAATATTATTTACAATAGGTAAATGTAATTAAAATTGACAAGAGTTGGACGGGAGCTTGGAACAATGGTCGACGTCAACGCGCGACGGATTCACTGATCGCATGCTTGTTTGATCGCTCGTCATCGATCCAAATTTATTCCCAATAATAATAATAATACAAATGTTCGGTCAAAGAGGATGGGAGGAGGACAGAGATTAAAATATCTAAATTTTCGTGCTACACACTTTATGCTAGTATATTGCTTATATTTTCGATCTTTGTCTCCGACACTTTTAAAATACTTTAATCATATGTATAACGTCAACCCCCATCCCCCCCCAAAAAAAGAACTCTAATAAATACAATTTTGAAATAATATACTTAAGAATTTCTAAAATTTGATAAGGCTGGTCTATAAATTGCATAAAGCAGTATGAGTATACTAGGAATCTGATGTAAATTGTAAATTAATAATTTAAATCACAAATTTACTAGGACCATGTATTTTACGCTACTACAGATATCTTTCAAACAAAATCAACGAATTTTTTGAATCAATTATAAAACATTGCAATAACAAAAATTAAATAATATCAATTGTTACAATGCAATTATTGTACTACACACTTTTTCATTTTGTACTACACATTCAATATTTCGTATTACACAAATTGTGTCGTACTACACACAATTTTAGTCCCTGGAGGAGGGGATATTCTGAGAAATGGCATTTGCTGGGAATTCGCACAACATTATAATATTATTATACATATATACTCGTATTATTATCATAAAACGCGACACTCACTGTTGGATCCGACGTAGATGGGCGTCCACGCCAACTGAGAGCTCACGGCGGCCGCGTTGCAGCACAACAATACCAGCAGCAGCAGCGACGGCGGCACGATCATCAGAGAAGGCGACGACGTCATGACGCGAGACGAGGCGTGACGCCCGCGTCGACCGGAGCACCGCGGACACGTGTCCGGCGACTAGAAGTCTCAATCGACCTACGCGCGTAGACGATGGCTCAATATAATAAATTGTATCGTGTCAATTATTATTGCAAATGATGAATCTGAAACAAGCGGTAAAATACTCGGTGAGCTTCCTGCATTTTACACGATCAAGGGCACAACCGAGCTGGGGAGGGGAGCTATCTAAGCCCGATTTCGAAACGATTTCAACATGCATAATGTCCCTGCGCAGTGCGTTTGGCTAAAATATAATTCAAAAATTATTACGAATGAAGTGACGAATTATATAATTGTATTAAAATAACATATATTTTTACCGATATATTTTAACAAAATGTTGAAAATATTAAATATAATGAAACAGGATTTTATTCTACTACAAATAAAATTACAAATAGCATCAATTATTATAATTAATAATAAAATAATAAATAAAAACGAATTATTGCCAACGACACGTAGTGTTTCCCAAGTACTAACTACACCCGACGTTGCTTGACTTCAGTGATAGGACGAGAACTGGTGTATTCACGTGGTATGGTCGTTGGCAAAAGGCGTTCACGAAACTGAGAAAAACTCACGTCTTGTACTGTGTTCACATAATATTTTTGTTGAATTTTATTATAACTAAGTTTGTATTTAACTGGTTGGTAGACAAGGATTTTAATGTTCACATTTTTAATAAAAATCTAAAATATCGCCAAAACGAAATTAAAATGCTGTTTTATTGGATAAATGATTTATTATATTTTCTTTAAAATTCTACACACTTCCCATTAAGAGTATCCCACCCAAAGTGCAAAAAGTACCCATGGTGCGAAGTATATGTCGATTTTTTTTTTTTTTTTAAATTCTCAAAACAAATGTATCTATAAAGTCTGATATAATAATATAAAATCACTAACAGTATAAGACCCAAAACGGAAAAAATCACCGAATACATGAACTCGAGTTTAATAACATAAATATTTTAACACCTACATCCGAGTTATAGGTCAGTACATTTGTTTGAAAACAAACATTTTAGGATTGGCATTTTGGATACTGAGTTTTTTTTTTTTTGTTGATTTAAATACTGTCAAAATCACGTGTTTACAACTGTTCTTATTTTTTTGAAACCGTCGTACAAAATATTATGACGTACGTACACACATTAGCACACATAGCTCTGGATTTACGTATATTGACCAGTGGTTTTCAACCTTTTTGGAATTGCGACCCTCAATTTATAATTTTTCCGCAATGCAACCCCTTTATTTCTTAATAACCTTTTTTATTTTTTTCGCTGTTTCTCTTATTTCAAACTGTCAGTTGTCACTCATGTTTTTAGTTAAATATTCATTATATATTTGTATGTTTTTTTTTTAATTTAAATTATTATAATAAATAGCGAAAATTACTACATATAATCAAAAAAAAAAATACAATTAATGGAAGACCAAAAATATATTACAATTCACATATTAATGGGAATTCTAACAAATTGACAATCCGTAGACACAATTACGCTATACGTTACTTGTATTTTATCTGAATTTATACCGAACAAATAATTAAATTTAGTTTATTTTTTAAACATATACTTTTATTGGGAAAATCATGCTGTTTAATACTTATGACAACTCCCTAAAGTATCTTTAGAGCGATCAATAGTCTATTCCATAATCAGCGGTGTAAAATCCGTATAACTATCAGATTGTTTTTGGCGGTTTGTAAAGTGGATTAATTTTTGGTCATTACAGTAATAAAGGAAATAAATAAGGAATTTTGAAGCACAAAAAAACTACGGAAAAACATTTAAAATAAAGTAATGATAAGCTCTCCAAAAATGAGGTTCCTATAAAAAAAAAAAAAAAATGTGATATTTATAAAAAATAGTATTTTAAGTATCTTCTTTAAAACATGCGATATTATTCCTCCCGAGGTGCGAAGAATACCCATGGTGCGAAGTATGTGCGTTTTTTTACGTATTTCTGTTACTTTTCTGTATAGTAAAGTGATAATTATATTGTGATAGCCTTGGTACGAGAAAAAATTAATGATAATTTGTATCTTAACTATTTAGTAATAATTAAATGGGTAAATTGAATTTTATTGTATATAGAATATAGATATTATTTTGTACTGTACGTTGGCACCGTAATTAGATATAACTCGAAATAAAAATGCCAGTTATTTCTGCAAGTTATTTTTTTTTTATTTTGAAAGTCTAATAGTAGTTTTTTCATGTAAATATGGTACTAAATTTGGTAACAAAAAAAATTTAGTTTATTCTAATGACTATGTCATTATAAAAGGGGTGGATAATCCTGAGTATTTATCACATGAAAAGATATTCCAACATAATTTAATCAACGTAATCGCGTCAATTTTAACTATTAATTAAATAGTATCAATGAAATTATTCTAAATGTATTGGTTGTATAATATCTTGTTATTTTTCAATTATTCAAAATTAAAAAAAATTAACACGGTGACTAATGTTAACAAATGGCTAAACTTAACATTATCCAAATGTGAACGTTAGCCGTGGCACGGCTTCGTAAAAATAGTTAACGTCAACATTTTAGATTTGAGTCAAATATTAAATTAGATTCATATAAAAGAAAAAAAAACATTGATAATTTTGTGACTGTCGTTTTATTATTTTATCACCATTGGTCCTAATACAGATATCATATTTTCTTTTCCCTCGTCTCTTCTCCCAACAATATTGAATTATTTATTAAAGCAATTTCTTTTTTAATTTAGACAATGCACCCCACATTATGGCACATCCGTCGCAGTAATTATGATTTTAATTCAATTTCTTTTCCCTCTCTACAGCTAAAGTTATACGCAGTTTTTGTATCAATGTTTTTTCTCTGGCTTTTGAAACCTTATAAAAACACGTATACGTCTTCTACTTTCACACATATTACTATTTTTTTTTCCTTTGTTATTTTCGCAATTAAATAGCTTACCGGGGATCAAGCACAGGGAACTGAATGTTAAATCCTTTATTCTTTGTTAGTGTTTTACGATTTTCATTTTTACGGTTTGCGTTTCGATGTCAAAAAATAAAAATTATGATTTTTTTTTTTCTGCAGAAATATCTTTTTTGCCGCCTTCGATTCGTCGTTAAATTAAATTTATAAAGCTAATAATAATAATTTGTACGTATACTCACTGCCATACCGAGTGACTAAATAATGTAATTGTCTACGACGCGAAAACTGCAATAATAAAAATATCCTTCGAGCCCAAGGCGACCAGTGTAGATTGTCAGTATTACAGGAACAAAGAGCATAATAAAAAAATTTAAAAAAAAGATAAAAACTCTTTGGAAAACAGACACACCCTCGACAGTTAAAACACATTGCTTTGGTTCACAACGCCACCGTGTCGTACGAGTAGAGTGAATTCGAGAAGGATTTTCTAGAAAACGTTCAAGAAGTTTAAATCAACGGAGGATATTTCGAATAATCTTCTCATATAATCTGATCCTTAGTTGATATCCATGCAAATATGAGACGACTTTCACACGAAAAAAAAAAAGGATTTCACGTTATTTCAAAACAAATCAAGGATATTATGATCATTGTTGTTCTGAAGGTGAGGGGAGCGGAACACTTGCCCAGGACCTTATTACGGTTCAAAAGCCTTAGTATTATTTTGTAAAAAATATGAAATGCGACCGCACAGACGATTTAATAAATATATTCCTACACTTACTAATATATTTAATGTTATGAATAGAGGAGAGTGGAGTACATTTACGCACCTGGTAAGATGAGGTATTCAAATTTAAAATGATAAAACTATATCAATGAGTGCATAATTCACGAAATAATATAATATTATGTTTAGTTGTAATGAATTATTTTTTCGATTAACAAATGTTACTGATAAGGCGTGTTTTATTAATATTTCAATAGTTTTGGAGGTTATTCTATCAATAATTGATTTTCGATTATTGAGCTTTTATGAAAAAAAATAAATAAATCATTTTAATAAATTCGCAAAATAATTATTTGTAGTACATATTCTATGCTTTATTTTAGTTGTTTTATATAAAAAACAATAATAGTAATCATTTTCAACACACCAACCAAAAGTATCTGACCCGAAGAGCGAAGGATATCCGTGGTGACCTTTCTAAAGTAGCAACTAGAGACAAATTCTAAGACATATTATAAATTTTAGAAAGTTACAAAAAATTAATCATACTAACTATCCAAAAATTTTGCTTATTATAAAAAATAACTTGTTATTATACATATGAAATTATACATATCAAATTAATTATCGACTTTTTTTTATATGTACCTATCTATAATTATTGTATTGTGGTTAGGAAAACACAAAAAACCAATTCTTCAATAGATTATATGTATTTTATTATAGGTATATGTATTTTCGGGAAAATGTTGGTACAATAAAATATTACAATACGCATAAAACATTTAAAAAGGTCTGATTTTTTTAAATAATATATTTTACAAATTTCAGAAAAATCTTTGAACGTGTGGTAAAATTAACAAAAATTTAAAATATACGAAATCGAATTCAGTCCACCAATATTATTATTATGTAATCTTCTCGAGTTATCTTTTAAAACTAAAGATAAGAATTGATAAAAAAAGAAAGAAAGAAAGAAAAGCAAAATATGCATGAAATGTTTTGTCGTAATAATAATATTATTAGTGCGCGTTGGTAGTGAAATATCGCGAAAATACGGGAAAATAATAATGGAAAAACGTATGAAAATGCGAAAAACCATTACCGTCGCCAGTCAAAACACATTATTTCGGCTCGCAACGCCGTACGGGTCCAGTGGCGCAATCGGTTAGCGCACGGTACTTATAAGACAGTAGTCGTGAGCCATGCCGGGGTTGTGAGTTCGAGCCTCACCTGGACCACGTATTTTTTTCGCAAAATTTTTCTGCCCAAATTCACTGCGCGCCCCGCCCGCGAACAATCGTCATCGGTTCGTTTAACCCAGTGGTGCCCAACCCACGGCCCGCGGGCCTCATGTGGCCCGCGAAGGTTTCTATGTGGCCCGTTACGAATTTTCTAAAATAAAAAAAAAAAAATTTTAAATTATTTATTTTCATATATTATTATTATTTAAATTTATGAATTCATTGAAATAATTATTCAAAAAAATACAATTATAATGATAATAATAAACTTAAACCTTTGCGCCGCGTAGTTATGATGAATATTAAACGACGTTGTTTAATAATGCGGTACGATCGACGACAAATATCGTCACACTGTTTTTTTAACGACGACGACGGTGCCGCAGCAGGGTGGTGTGAGTTTTTTTATTTTTTCGTATTCTTTTTTTTTTTTTTTTTTATTTGACTTATTTAAATATTTAATTTTCATCGTTCGCATTCCGACGACGAAGGTGCAAACGCGTTCGTTAATAATTTTATTTATTTATTTTATATACAGTAAACTTTCGCATTGAAAACGAATCGAGTATTTTAATGAAATTTAAACAGCGTTCGATTTGATTTTTTATTTTTTGTTGTAAAAAGAATACACTTTGCACCATAGGTATTGTTCGCGCTCCTCGGGTGAGATCTATCTATCTCGGGCGGGTGTGTCGAATCTTAAAAAAACGATGGGATTTCAGTTAATTGTGTACAACGTTAAATGTCAATTTTATATTGTGTGTGTACTGTGTATAATATAATTAATAATAGAATAACATGCATATTATATAATGTCTATTTTGTTTATTCACGATTAAAAGTAGTACTAGATACCAGATATTTTCACGCATTATGAACAATATTGTGTGGTATATTATGCTGGAAAATATTTAGAACAACTTTGATAAATTTTGTAATTAACTTTTTTAGATTCCGAGTGGAGTAAAGAGCCTAGTGTTTTTAAAACGATGTTTATTTTTATTTATTATTTTTTTTATATGTGTATACATACACGTTTTCTTATAGAAATACTTGTTTAAACTTCAAAAGTTTTTGAATTAAAATTTGCCTTTAGATGGTATTTTAGGGCGGTAAATTTTTGAAATTCTCTAATAGTTTCTCCAAAATTTGGTAAAAACTACCCTGCATTTTTTTTTTTTTGAAGAAAACCTAGTGAAATTTTAAATTAAAATTACTCTCAATATATTTTCCTACCAAACATTCTATATGAAAAATGTACGTTGAAATTGACTTTAATAATAATAATAAAAATTAATGAAAAAATCGTCTCGTTATTATTTCGTAAGCTGTAATATAAGATATTCTGTTCTATAGGTTTAGGATTAAAAGTACTCGATTGATATATTAGGCATGGAATAGTATAATAACACAGGGAGCTTATAAAATATGTGACTAAATATTTTATTTTCTTCCAATAAGAGACTGTAAAAGAAATAACGATTGTCGCTGCGCGAGATCGATGAAATCACTATATTAATATAATTACACAATAATAATAGTACAGTAATAATTGTATTATTATGTGTACATAGGAAACAAAAACCAACAAACGGCCATCAATCACGCGGGCAGTTTTTAGACGATGAAACTTTAAACTGCCAGTCTACTCGCACGCTATGCGCTGGTTAGCGTTTTAACTGTCATTAAATGCGTAATTGAATCGGTCGGTGGCGGCGACGGCTCCCCTTTTATAATGCTCGTCGATCTATTTACCAGTTTCCTGATCGTCGGCAATTATTATTTTCGCTTTAATTTGTTTTCGGAAAAATAATTTTCCACCGGATAACGATTTGTTTTGTATAGGTTTTTGTTTTTGTTTTTTAATTTTTCATTTGAATTTATTTATTTCATTTCAATACAAAATCGTTTTCTTTTGTTTTTCCCCGACTGACTCTGAGCCATATTAACAAAACAATTTGTCATTTTTTTTTTTTTTTTTTTTTTTTATCTCAATCGTTTCCACTACAACGTTATTATTACGATTGCTATTTTTCGATTTCGCGTTCACTGATTGAAATAATGATCGTGTGATCGCATTAGCTGATAAAAATTACATTGTATTATTTTATTACTATTATTGTTTTTTGCATAATCAGAAAACGTTATTATATTTTTTTATATTAAACGCAGTCAATAGAATAGTATTTTACGTAGTAATCCTGAGTAATTGATAAGAATGATTTATTACTGTAATGACCAAAAATTAATCCACTACTAACTAATCCATTACTAACTAATAATAATTTCCATGTTACTCAATGAGGTATTTTCACAACATCTCGCGACGAAATTTTGTAATAATTAGAACCACAAATTTTACGCATTTGAGATTTGAGATTTTTTACAGTTTAAACCAGTAGCCATCACGTGTGACATAAATTTGACTCGGAGCCAAACGTGTTTCATTATAGTGTATATTGTAAGATTTTACTGAAAAAAATCAGATATTTTTTTTAATTAATTAGGTTTAGTTTGTGCATATTATGATTTTATTTCGGAAATATGACACACAATATTATATTGAAAATTAGTGTTATTTATGTATTCCGGCGCGCAATTCAATTTTATATCTAGGTATTATTTGTACCTATGAATGAAAATTATATGAACCAAAACTAAAAAGGGTTTTCAAATTTTATAGACAATATTTTTTAAAAGTCTTAATAGTGATCTACCGTAACTTTTCTATACTATGTTAATACGTACTACGACACAAATATTAAAAAAACTTTTTTTTTCTAATTAATTTAATGAAACACAAAAAATTATCCATTATACATTTATATATAATACATTTCAAATTTCAATAATATAATATTTGATACTTTTTAATAGTTCAATTTATTATTATCTTGAACGTTTAGATAATTTCCATTTCATTAAATTAATTTAGTCGCCGATTTTTAGTGTGTTTATGAGGTGAAAAACCACTAGCTCCTTCGTTTCGCTCAGTATCTAAATACAGAACAGAAACACGACGTTTACGTTGTAATACGCGTTTAATTAGTAGTTACTTAACGAGTTTATTTGGGAAAACGAGCTTATACCAGTGTTTATAACAAACAATTTTATACGATTACGAGTCCTGAAGTTAATTACGAGACTGTCGAGACTGTTTAAAACGCGAAGCCGTAGGCAGTCATCACAGTTTAGTATCGGCATTGCGTTGAATAAACCACTATTTTAGTAGACCTCAGTTTTAGAACAGTCAAAAAGACGGCTGTTTTGAATGCAGAAATCTAAATTTACCTCAATCTGTTTATTTCGGCTTAAAGGTATGGTGAAATTTTGGTAGCTAAATTTGGAAAGATTATGTACCATTCTTCCGAGTTTGAAATGATTGTACATTAAAACGATCTCTAATTAGAATAAATTATATTAATTATAATATATACTCTATAGAAAATTCAATAGAAAATTGAAATGTGTGCATTACGCAATTGAAAATGAGATGAGCGTTGTAACATCCTGTATAGTGTATATATTATTATGTCAGAGAAAAAAATATATTAAGTTTTTGGCGCGTGGGTTTTTAGCGCAGTACTTTTTAGTATGTACGGTTTGGGAAACAAATCATAACGTAGTTAAACAATGAGGAAAAGTGAAAATCTCATAATTCAAAAAAAAAATAATAACCACCCCCTTTTAATATATTTACAACAAAAACGCGTACACGCGAAATGCGTGTCAAAACGTCTGGTGCATGCGATCGCGTGGTGAAGACAGCAGTACCGGCGGCGGCGTCAGATTTTTAAAATAAAATACACGCATACATATACTGACTATGTGTTTATTTAATTACTAAATAATAATTTTACAAATTTAACAATTTTTTTTTTTCATACACTGATTGTTAGGTTATGAATGTTATGAAGAATCTTGAAACCGGGACATCTTAAAACAGCAGTCACAGTGAAGTTCGATTATCAAGTCGGTTATTGATTTTATGTTTCACTCTATTTTTTCGATTATTAAAAAATCCAATTTCTTAAGTCTCAATTAACTTTCGATTAATTGATAATCAATATTCGGTTAATCTCTTCCAATCCATAACTCATTTAATATAATTAATCAATTCGTAAGCTCAATAACTGTTAAAGTATACTAGAGTTATTTATATATAATTCATCCAACACACAATAGAATATTATCGTAAAAGTTATTAATTCCTATAAATTGGTTTTATTTATTTTTATGTACCTAGACGATTGTAAACATGAATATGTATACTTCAAAAGTCACTTTATAACAGCCATTATAAATGAGAGACAAGTAGAATTATTTATTTTATTTACATAAATAAAAGTAGAAGCGTTTCGGTTTCGAGATTCTGAAGCTTCTTGAATGGAGTTGAGTAATTTTCCAGAAAAAAAAAAACGCATTTACCTGTTCGGTGGTGACAAGTGCTAAAATAAGTGTTAAAAGATTTTTCCGTCTTTAATTCGATTGTCAAATTTTCCAAACCGGAAAATAATCGGTTAAACGGACTAGTATAATATTATAAAGCCTAAGTCTGCGGTTTTCATCGAAACGATTTTGCCCGGATTGACTTCTCGACGACACTGCCCGTGACGAACTCGACGGTCGTCAAGTCGTGAAGGCACAGACCCTTTCGCCTGCAGCAGCATTGACCACGGTGTCTCCTATCTTCCTCCCTTTATTCGTTTTCACATTCCCCGACACCCTTCAACGCGCGTTCAATCATTCTCGACCGTGTGTTTGTTTTTTCTTTCTTTTTTTTCTTTTTTTTTTATCTAGTCGCACCCACCCCCTTTCTCTTTTCCCATCAAATCCGAGGCGACCGTTTTCACCACTTCCGTCCGACATCGCGTCTCCGGTCCCACTGCGAAGATTACACGACCCTCGTCAAGCCGAGCCGTGCACTAGCACCGTTTAAATGTTATTGATACGCATAATGCATACCGGAAGTTTTATTATTACATTCCGTGCGGTACGTGCAACGATTTCGCGGTTTCCGACACGAATTGCCGCACACGTGTAGTACACCTACCCTAATCCTGCGGGAAAAGCCTCGATGAAAAATTAGCTCAAACGCAGTATTTCTCTGGTTATCCACTTTGTACACAAAATACCAATCTACCAAAACATTGGAACTCGATTTTTTTTTTTTTATTTCGCGCATCCCTCTCTCATAAATAGTATCACGTTAATTTTGACAACTAATTTGTCATAACTGCTCTAAAAATTCAGTTAAAATTATTCCCATTTTATCATTATTATAAATTTTAAATTACAACAAAAAAAACAATAGCTACATACTGAATTTAAATTTACAGTCCTAAAACTCTAAAACAGTCGCTTACGAGAATTTTTAGCCAAATTATCTATAAATAATAATGGTATATATTTTTCAATTAAATTTTTGTGTTTAGTAATTAATTTATGTGTTATATCATAGCCTATTTAATGTTTAAATTACTTTATTATGTACATGCATTATTTTTAAAAAGTTTCAATTTCATTTTTGTATTTAATAATTAATTTATGTATTATATTATAGCCTAATTAGTGTTAAGATTACTAAATTATGTACATGCTTTGTTAAAAAAGGGCTCTTGCCCGTGTAAATATAAAAAATATAAATTATGTGACTTATCGGATATCCCGGATTCCTCATCTTCTTCCTAATAACTTAAATTTATCTCTCATCAACGCTTGTAATAGTTGTAATGATGATAATCACACAAAAAGCTTATTAGCAATTCATTAATTGGCTGCCATTAAAAATTTGTTAATAACGATAAAAAGGGTCATGACCCCCCCCTCAGTTGCACCTCTAAAAAATACCAGGCGAGAAGAATCACCTTAGACTTCGGCCAACACATTTCCAGCATTACTAAAAAGGCAATCCATATACTCGAGAAATACATTGCCTAATCAAACTTAACAGAACTAGCCCCGTGCCAATGACACCAAAACTTAACTTTCTTAAGCTCTACGTCTCTTTATTCGTTACTTATACCAAATCTTCTTGAACCCTCTACATCAGTCACTCTCAATGGCGTAAAATCAGATTCGTGCAGAGTATCGACATTCGAAAGATAATAGGAGCATGCGGTATACACGCTATCATCAAAAAAACACTGTCCTTTTAAAATATGTAAATTTCAAATCTATACAAAATTCAATCCAAATAAAAATATTCTAATAGAATTCTTTCTCCGATCACAATTACATTCGTTTTCCAACCTGAACCTACTCACTCTCAAACAACCAAATGCATACTTGTTACTCTTTACCCCATAACAACTCGGGCAATACAACTTACTTAAAGTCACACAAACCATAACCGAATCCTTTTCGACATCTATTCACTTAATTTAATACATTTTACAAATGTTCAATAAAGGCACAATAGCAATGTATAACTTCACCTTGGTTGGTGATATCATGCCGTCAAAAACAGTTGCGCTATTGTAAGGTAAGATTTACAGAGTACCAACGACAACCGTAATTTTTATTTTTTATTTTTTGAATATAAATCAGGTTAATGGGTTAATATGATAATTATTTATCTTAGCAAAAGAACTATAATGTAAATTTTGTTAAAATTATAGTTAAAAAAAAAAAAAAATGATAAAATAAGTGAAAGAAACTGGTGGAAGCGGATCGACCTCAACAATCGATCATTATATTCTAATAAACCTAATCATAATTTTAATACTAGATTTAAGGAAAAAAAAACAATATTAACCCCCCTAAATGTAAAAAATTATTTGGATTAATGTCACCTTTAAACATAGGAATAAAATATATATTACGTGATAAAAAGATAGATCTTAACTCCTTTACTTCTATAAAAAAGTTTAAATTATATATTAAAAAATTAAGTTAATTTTATATTTTCAAAGTTTCATTAATATGTTTTTATGTTTAGTAGTATTTATTTATAGATACATTTTTACTTCATTATCTACACTGAGTAATATTATATTATAATAATTGTAATTGTATTATATTTAAGACTCACCCAACCCAAAACAAGTTTTCTTTGGGGTTGGGTCAGAAAACGTACTTACTTGTTAATAATAAGCGTTATTACAATTTCTGAAATAAAGATATTATTATTATTATTATTCTATCCCTTTTACGTATAAGAATCTGCATGTGTGCGTGTGTGCGCGTAAAGGTATGCTGGTGGTATTACACGGAACGATGTTAATCGAGAAAACAATAATAATATTATATAATTTATTTTCGAGCTGCCGGCCCCGGGGGGGTGGGGACGAAAAATGAGTCTCGACGTTTAATAGCCACCGCGGGATCCGCAATAATAACGCTAACAGCCCCGGAGAGCTTATATACGGATATAACATTGCTGTCGCGATATTAAAACGTCATGTACACACACACACACACACAAACACATGCGCACATTGTCCGTAAACAATACGTATGTGAAGTATATCGGATTCGTTCGGGTAAAGCATGACACGCGCAGTTGTTGGTGTAATTTGTGCGGTTGCATTTATTATATATTTTATTATTGTTATTATTTACATCGAAGTTCGAACGCTTTGTCGACATATCGCGGCGGACTTCCTTGTATAATATTATACAGGGTGATCCCACGAAGATTTGCTTATGGCTCTATTTGTGTGTTTAATCCTGTATATATTATGTAATGTGAGAAATTGATTTCTTTCACGTCCGTTTTAAAACAAAAATAAAAAAAAAAAGCTATTTAATATTTTTTTCATAAAGAAATTGTTTGAGCTTTTAGTTTTCTCGGACGGCAATCATTACTTTTGACGTGTTATTATTATTAAAATAAAATTATGTTTTTGAAAACGCTGACACTTCGATTTTTCTTTTTCGACCATTAGGAGTTATGATTTTTTATAAACTATAGTTTATAAACTATAAATCTAACAATAAATTTTAAAGTAACTGAGTAGTTACTGTAAATTTTTGTTTCTTCACAATAAAACTATAAATCAAAAACAAAAATAAAAATCTAGATTTTAAATAACTTCTTCGAATTGACTTCTTTTGGAATCTTACGTTAAAAGCAGTATATAGTTGGCATTTAAGAAATGCAAAAAACCAATTTAGGTACAAAAAAATTATTTTCAGAAAAATTTATTATTTAGATTTTAAGTGGTGTAAAGAGTTTAATGATTTTCATTTTTTTTTTTTTTTTCTGGAAACACTTTTTCTACATTCGACAAAATGCTCGGATCAATACGGTATAATAGTTTTGCCAAGCGTTAGAAAAAAACTACCGAAAATTTTAGTAAAATCGATATACACCACTCCGAACACGGCACGGAGTAAAAATAGTTTCGCGTTGTGAATTTTCTCTACGACTCGACAATTTTCCAAGTATGTACATACACCGAGACTATATTATCTATAATGAAATACACGAGTTTGAAAATATTGAACGACGTTTTCCTCTCGAATTCGTATTATTATAAATACATAACAGTTGTATTATATTGAAACGAAAATAAAACTCGGAAACACTATGCGTATCAACGGAAATATTCAAAATTCAAAATACACACTAGGAAGATTAGCAGTGTGGGACAGAGACGGATTTACACTATTGCCGCACCTGGGTAACTGTTTTTTTTTTTTTTTTTTTTTTTTTTTTTTAACGCCCGAAAAAATTTCTCTGCCGTTCATGTGTAAGACGTGAATTTTGAAGCGGAAATTTGTTTTTGACTAAATAATCAATTTTTCATGTTCAATAATCGTTCTGTTTGTGAAAATAGGATACCAATACCAGTGTCAAAAACAAAAATGTATTATAAAATTGAATAAAAATATTATTAATAAATTTAAAATATTCTTCACAATTAAAAACTAAGTATTTAACAATCCTGTGTAATGCTAAAATAATCGATATAGGTACTTTAAAGTTATTTTTAGTATAAAATGGTGTAAATAGTCAAAATATATTTAATCTTAATAAACCGAATTTTCCCATTTAGTCATCCCTACATTTCCCAGAGAAAAATTTAAAAACAACAATTCTCATTATATTGTTATATTATTATTATATTATTATATTGTAGGTATACCAACATAAGTAACATTTAATAAAATAACCAGTTAACGTTTTTTAAATAGAAATATTTTGGGAATATAAAAAATGTATGACTACAATTATTATTATTATTCTGAAGTTGGTTAAAATATAATTTTAACACGAATTTTGTCGTTTCCGAAAATTTACCACCCTAGGCAACTGCCTGACGCTAAATCTGCCACTGAGTAAAGGAATATCGAAAATGTAAGACTATTGCTAAATTTTAAAAATATTAAATTATTGACAACTTATTACATAATAATATTTTATATATAATATATATATAATGAGAAATCTATTGAATTTGTCAGTCGTTTTTCGAATGTTATTTTATTTTCCATACTTTTTAAAAATAATTCAAAACAACTTAATCTAGTATTTTTTTTTTTAAATATAAGTGATCCTTGATATTTATTTATTATTCACTATAAATATTGTAATTTTTCATTTACACGGCACTTTAATACCACGTCGAACATGTATATCTATATTGTAGGTTTACGTATACTTACACGTGTGGTTTAAACTTTTAATATATGCAAATATTTTTTTTTCCCAATATTTTAACGAAAAATCACTATTCAAGTGTAAAAACGAATATCAAAAGAGAAAATCGTCAGATATTCATTTTTTATTTTCTTTTTCGTGTAAAGTAAACAATTTGTGTGATGTGCACTAATACTTGATAAAAGTGTTTTGCAAAAAAGGTATACACGACGGAACGCTGAATAATATTGTTATAATATAGAATTTTTTGATTTCAAACGAACTTTTTCTTTTTAAAAGACGAAAAATATAGTATCCTACTATGACCGTGCACACTTGTTTTCATTCAATAGTACCATTGAAACGCGATACTTTTAATCTTATTACGTAATCATCAATACAAATCATCACGTTTGAAAGGTTATACACTGAACGGATCTTATTAAGGATCATATTATATAGTGTTTATTTAGTTTTTCATATACTACGCGTATCTATATTATCCATCTTTTCTCATTTAATCGAACGCTGAAATCAACGTACAGCCAAAACTACCTTATTATAGTGATTCATTTGAAATTTTCGGAAAATATTGCTTTATATTATATATAGTTGTAACGAAAAGGGATTTTTCAAAATTCACCTTTAAATGAGTGAAAAAAGGGTTCAAAGTTATATGATATATCGATAATATTATATTTTATTCGTATACAATATTTTGAATATTGATTACGTGATAGCTATAGCTGATAATGTTTTTGCGAAAAGTTTGATAACAACTAATTAAATTATTTTGACGGGCAACATGACGGTAACCATAGCCACATAATGATCTATAAAAGCATAAAAAAATAATTAAAATCTTAAATTTGTATTTATCACGTTTATAGTTCGTTCGGTAAGTATCATTTTGATAATTAAAAATCCATTAGTGAATATTTCTAGAATTACGTTTTTTAAGCATTAATAATTTTTTTTTTTTTTTGAACATTTCAATTAAAACAAAACTGAACTATAGCTAACTGAAATAAATATATGAATAAAATATTTATGTACTATTGACCTTCGAGTTTTGTATTTTGAAACTCAATATGTCTACATTTTATTTTAATTTACCTTTTTTTTAAAACATTGTCATCAATTTTACCACAAAAGAAGAAATGGAAAAAAACAGATTAACAGTGAACAGAAAAAATTGACTATGGTCATTAAGAGACGAGGGGATTTTCACTTACAGCCGACTTTTGAATATTATTAAACCTCGAATCGCCGGCCAAATGGAAAATCCACTAAAGAAAAAAAGGTCATACTCTATCTTGACGCTGACACATTGGATTTTAGCTTACAACGTTTTAATTCTGTATGCAAACATTGTGGATATAATCCAGGATATATTTTTTTTATTTATTTATTATTATTTTTTATTTTTTTTGTGTTTATCTTCCATCCCGTTTTCATATCCTGTAATCGTAGCCGCATTATGTCGAACAGTGCACCGAAAAATAACGCGACAAGCTTAACATTTGCTAATAATGGTATCAGATACGAGATATGGGGGTTGGCTTCGAACCAAATAATATACTAGGGGCGGTTTTTCTTTGTTGATAATAATCAAAGATAAAGGATTTTACTATTTTTATTTTTTTCTATAAATTTTATACTACGCTAATCGATCTGTTTTGTTATAAAATCGACTGAGAATATGAAATTTTTAATTTTCAATATTTTTCGTGAAAATTCCAAACGTTTCCTTTGTTTAACATAATTTATATAAGTACAAATATCGATTTTGTATATACATATATTACCAGGAAAGATGACATATTTTAGTCAATGTTGACAATTATTAAAAGTCATTAGTAAATAATGACAATGCCCGATTTTTACTAAGGAATGAACATCAGTAAATAGCTTGAGAAGATACTTAAGAGATGACTTAAGAATTTTTCAAACACTGTAAGTAATAGGTAAATAAAAAACTCAAATATTTACAAGATGACTTACATTTTTGATGAAATAAAACGCAAATGTTCGAAAAAACAATTTCATTTTTTTTTTTTTTTTTCAATTTAATCTAACAAATATTTGTTTAACTATTAAAATACTTTATTGTGACAGACATGTTTATTGTATTTATAGTCACAGACTGTTAACATATAAATTAATTTCAAACGATAATCATTTTTGTAATGTATATTATATGGAGTTACGCATTGCTGCTACTATGCGGCTTTTAAATTGACAAAAGTCCAAAGATTTTTGTATATCCGTGCGAGAAAAAAATTATATTCACGTGTTGTTTTATAAAATACTATTTATATTTTATTACACATCATAATATCACTACCATGACTTTATGTGACAAAGTATGTAGTATCTTGTAAGCACTAAATATACATAAAATTAACTATGACTCATAAGTTTAGTATACACATAGCATTTTTTTTTTTTTTTTTAATAATAATATGTTTATTTGCACCAATTAATATAAATATATAAGAGTATAAGTAATAGTCAAATTTTGGTTCTCTTTTCAAAAGCAAAAGTTTGTGCTGAAAAGAGAGAGTTTGTGATACAATAGAATAAGATTTAAATTTAAAATAATATAATGTAATTATTAGCTATTCGCATTTAAACATTGGCTAAGGAAAGAAACTTAAAATAACAGTTATTGTGACAAAACGTTATACACATATATATTTTTTATACATTAAGAAACTATTAAAATTATATTTTATACAATATTGAATAAATTTATATTTAGGGCTGTGTTGACCAAATACAGTATTCATTTTAGGGATGACGATATTAGTATTAACCTTAAAGCGAGTATTGTGAGTATGACATGGAACATCAATGAATATTATAAAATAACAAACAAATTATTAACAATGAGTTTTTGTATTATTTTCACTTATCTACACAACACTGTGTATTGTTAATGATAGATTTGTGAATTTCGGTCGTTCCATTACCGATGCAGGCAATACAATATAATGGTTTAATACCGCACATTTGGCAATCTCTAGACAGTTATTACGTGAAAACACATAAAATTAAATTTATGATCGCTCCATAAATATCCCGAGAAAAATCGGTTCCACGATGATAAAATCCTAAGGAAAAAAACCGAGAGAATATGTTAATAAAAAAACAAAAAGACTTATACGTATCAGTGAACCATACGTATACCGCACAAGCATGACAGACCTAAGAGCTCCTGTAATGTGAGTTTATAATATTCTTAGCATTTTTAAACCACAAATGAGATCTATATAGGGCGAATTTTTATACCATTTGCTGTGATTTTTTTTATAAATATCATGACTAATCGTTGAACACGAATAAAATTCAAATTAATCTATAAATATGTCATACAATATTAATATTTTCCAAGTACAAGTAAATGCTGTATATTTTGAACTAAATCCGCCACAATAATCTCATAATCTTATAACGATTCATTAAATCAGTAAAAAAAAATAAAACAAAACACAAATACTTCATTTTCCAAATAAAAACGTTTGAGTCCTTTCGAATTATACCATTTCCACCTTTGCACGAACACCTTGCTGAAAATTCCGTGAAATCTTATTAAATAACTTTGTGGTGATTATTGTAAGCCTTTTCTATTTAGGTTCTTTTACGACCGGGTCTCCGTCAATCGTTACACATTACGGTCTCATAACAACGTAATATCTTCATTAACATAATATTCTATAATATGTGTATTAACCTTGGGCCACATTTAGAGGGTTTTCAGAATACAACGCTCTCATCTCCACGCGGTCTAAAAATTAATCAATCTATATAACCTTTGAGTATACTAACGTCTAGGAGGTTACAAAGGAGCTAAAATATGCATACAAAGCAAAAAGAAATCACAAACAAAAATTGTTAAATATACAAATAAAATAATATGTGTTCTGAGTTCAAAAAAAAAGAAAAAGAGATGTCAATATTGATTAATTAAATATTATATTGCATTTTAGTTCATTACATTGTTTACAATAAAAATGAGAATGATTTTAATACCTAAAAATAACTGCAGAAGCAGTCATTAAATCGAATCAAAAATATATTTTAGAGTCTGAGCGGAGCGAAGAAGCTTATAATTTTACAACGATGTTTATTATTTTTTTTTTTCTTTCTGGAAACAATTTTTTCGTACAGAAATTCTTGCCGAAAAATTTCGATCAGTAACTCTATATACCCAAAACGGCCTAAACCATACCGATATGATATTTTAAAAATATAATTTTTCAAATTTCTCAATACTTTTTCTAAAAACGTGGAAAATCTGTCGAAAAATTGACAAAAAAATAGGCAAAATATGCTATCATCAGAATTTTCATAAAATTGAAAATTGTTTTTTTTTATTATAACTTTAAAAATAATGCAGCTAGAAACTTAAAATATTCACCAACTACTAAAAATGGTAACAAGAATAATTCTTAAAAATTTGAAAAACATTTGATCAATTTTAAATTGATTGATCTAAAAAGCATTTGACAGATTTTCCTCAGTTTTGAAAAATGCATTGAAAAATTTGAAAATAATCCGTTTAATGTATCATCTGGGTGTGATTTTGAATTTATAGAGTTACTAACTGACGAAACTTTTGGACGAGTAGTTCTATACTTACAAAAAATTGTTCACCGAAAGAGAAAAAACATAAAAAAATAATAAACTAAAAAAGAAAAATCATAAGTTTCTTCGCTCCGCTCAGAATTTAAAAATAAAGTGGCCAATAGTGTAATAGTATTTCGTTACAAAAAAAAAAAAAGAAGGAATATTTTGGCGAAGTAGGAAAATATTTCCTTAATAATACTCTTATTCTTGGAGACGTGTCTGTGGGAATATTTTTAATGCTTTTTTTTGACGTCAACGGGAATCTAATAATAATAATATGGCAGTGGTGAAGCTATGACAAGAACTAACGCCTATGCCGCGAAAGAAATCAATAGCGTTTTAGGGTCGTCGACTAATTCATCTTCCTGAGTGTACCTGTGCGGTGAAACTTCTTTTACACACTCGGTGAACTGACGAATACTCCACAGGACGACAGTGAAAAATGAATAGAAAAAAAAAAATACAAAATTGTAAATCATGACCGGTATTTGGGAGAAAATCGCATGTCAAGACGACGTATTATCGTCGAAAAACGTTCATAATATGTATCCATTGACGTGACTAACAATTATTTCTTTAGATTTATTAATCACAAATTAATACATTGTTCAATAAAAAATAACACACAACATACAATAATATACAAAAAAAAATGTGAAAAGAATTTGTCTCCAAGAAGCCTGAGCTTGTGGAAGAGACAAGAGTCATGGTTCATATCTTAAGTTGTATAAAAAATACATATCATTATCAACATAATTAACATATAAATAGCAAAAAAGAAGTATACAAAAAGAAAAGCAAATTATTTTTAAAGATTAATGTAGCATAATTATGTAGGTGTGAAAAAGTTGTGTCAATTAACTCAATTTACTCTCTCAATTTTGATCGAAGGACTGAAATTTCCTTTAGAGTGTTCATACTTTAAACTTAATAAAAAAATGTAACACAAATAATATACTATTTTTTTCTTCTTTTTTATAATCAAGAAAATACATTATAAAATGAACACAAAATATCTGTTTTGTACTAAGTAAAATAACAATTTATACAAAACTGTTCACTTCCAATTAATACCTGTCTCCTAAATCTTATCTTCTTACTGTTATTGTAATATTTCATGATTACTTATGTAAAAGTTAACTCGTTAAAATGTGTAATTATTATCCATGTTGTTAAAATTTTGTTATATTGCTATATGAACTCATCGCCTTTATATTCTTTTAGTACTTTACACGTACGTAGAGCATAAATAAACAGAGCTGTTAAAAATTAACTACTGAAAATGTTAATTATATGTACAGAGTGATTCACTAAGTATGCTCTTTTTTGGCCGTAAAAATGGAAAAATTTAGAAATTTTTGGGTGAATGTTCAACTTACTATAAAAACTATGGTTTCCATAATTTTTTTAATTCATGTAAATTTAAGGACTTGTCGTGTTGTGATACAAACTTTTTTTCAAACTTCACACTACTCCCCCCTACCCACAACTATGAAATTTTTATTCGGGTAATTTTTCTGTGAATTTTATATGGAAAATGGCATTATATGGTTATAAAATGAATATAAAAAAACACAAAAATTTTACTTCTAACGATTGTGACGAATATAACTTGGATTTTTTTTTTTTTTTTTTTCTAAGAGATTTTAACCATGTTAGTTATTGAATAAATATTAATTTAATTTATATTATGAATTATAGCGAAATTACTAAGAAAACTTTGGAAAGACTAATGTATGGTGTGGCAGAGGGGGTAAGGGGATGACGTAATATGCGCGCCCTCGATGACATTTTACACCTAAACACTGCAAACAGAAGTAATCAGTCATGACAGGCAAATAACCGACTCCACTACTCCGGACAGACGACAGTTCTCGATTTTTAATTTGCTCTCGAATTGTTTTATTCATAGACCTCATACTATTTATTATATTGTATTTTCATATTAAATTAAACCGATGAGATCTAACGAGATCTATCTAACGATAAACAAATTCTGGAATATTACAGTCATTTTGCTTTTACTATACACAAACACATTATGAACATACTACACGTAATCGTATCCTAATCATACGGAAATATTTAAGCTAATTTCATTAAAGCGATATTTCTAAATTATGGACAACGTTTGAGAAGCGATAATATATGTATATTAATTTTCATAAAACATATGGTAATAAATAAACGTGTTCGTTACATTGTATTTATAATTATTACACTTAACGAAATAATTAAAATAGTAGAGTTATGGCTGACGTAAACAATTGATGATTAATACTTTTTGTTTTAAAAAGTTATAACAAACGACACGCATACACGGTGCAACTTTTTTTATGTACTAATTAACATACATTATATATACGTTGTGATTAAAATGAAAAAACTTTCGCAAACTATAGGTAACTAGTAATGTATATATATATAATATGGGTTAGATTAAAAACCGCTGTTTATAAATTTAAAAATTAATCTGGAGTACAAAATTAAGTAGGAATTTACCATTAAATATTTCATTTAAGTTTATTGTTTTCAAGTCTTTTTAACATCACATTAATTAATTAATGATTTTTCTCAAATTCACGTCCATAGACATTCGAAAATTTCGATAATAATTTCTCATCAATTCTGTTCTAATTTCAAGGTTAAATTCTTAACAGGATCCTATATTTTTCACTCGATAAAATTGATATGGTATGATACGACTATGGGCTTATACACCTGACTATTACTTTGAACACGTACAAAAAATAAGTCATCGAACCTTCAAACCTAAATTTTCGATCTACAGAAGGACAATTAATTAGTAGACAATTAGTTTTGCTACACAAAAAAAAACTCACATTGTGAAATCAATAAATTTTTTTGTTTTCCTAAGAATTTAAAATAATTTACTGATATTTTTAAGTGCAGAAAATAACAAAATTTATGTCTAGATTACGTTTAAAAAAAAATCTGACATTGTGTAAAGTGCTTTGAAATCAAAAGGCTATTAGTTATTTAATCACATCGATAGTTTTCAATTTTGGTTATCTATTTTGAAAATTCTGGGGTAATTGTTATAATTTCGATATAATTATTTATAAAACTACTTGGTGACAATTTTAGTTTAGTTATTTTTTAACGTTTTTTTTTTTTTAATTTCATGATAATATATAAAATTATTATTTTATTAAATAATTTATTAAATAATTAAACACAGAAAGTGCAATAAATGAATTATTATTATTATTTTCATTATAAACGGGTAAAAACCCTATTGTACAATTACATAATATAACTACTAAAATAACATGTTATATAAACAAAAATATATATAACAATTAATAACAAATATATAAATGTAAATTATAAAGAAGTTGTGTGATAAAAATCAAAAATCATATTTAAATATTGCCTGAGGCCAAAAATACATTCCATTCTGCTTGAAAACATACGCGTGACATAAAGAAAAAATGCAATATAAACAGATATTTAATTTGCTAATGAGAGAATATTCTAATAAATAACCAATTCTATTAACAGTAGAATTAGACAACAAGGCAATTAATTAATTATTAAAGACGATTTGATGATGAAAAGAAAGCTTTAACAAAAACGCGCTGTTTACTAAAGGTAATAATTGATCGTTATTACCTGCGACTGTGACATTGGCAGCTGATTAATAATTAAAATAATTCTAAACATTATCGACTCGACGTTGAATCTATTTACATAAAATTAATTTATGGTAAATTTTAATTAGACAAAGATAGGAAATAAAGAGTTACACAAAGTGTAATATGTAATTTGGAGACATAATCATATTAAGATTGTGTTCGAACATAACGAGTGTAGACAATGACGCAAAGCAGAGAAATAAATTGTTTCAGAAATTCCATTTTGTACAAACTTTACATCTGATAAGCTCGTACTGTTCGGTGCTTTTCTCTCCTCGAACCGTTTTTATAATACGCAAAACTTCTTGGAAATGCTCATGTTGTGTCGTAAAACCGACCATAAGTCATTTGTGTCGAATATTAAATTTTTAACAGTTTTAGTCGTTTCGAGTTGGAAATTACGAATTTAAAAATCGTACTTCGATATCATTGTGAGAGAATCATTTTATTAATATGTATTATACCAAGTAGACTGTGTTAACGCCGTATAGTAAAATATAAATATAAAATCGAAATTCAAAATTAACCACCAAATGATATCAATTAAAAATATAATAAAATAACTAATAATATATTCTAAGTTATTTATTTGTAATAACTATATTGATGAAGTAAAAATATAAAATAGCATCCCAATAGAATTTATGTGAGCACTCAAGGACAGGCAATATCCATGATGAACCTTCGCCTCCCTAAAGTTCATCTTGAATATAATTGTTAAGTTAATTTTAAATGAAATTACGAATTTTTAATATTAGATTGTGAGTGGTGTAAAGAAGCTAGTGGTTTCACAATGAAGCTTATTATTATTATTATTTTTTTTTTTTCAAACAATTTTTTTGCTCGAAAAAATGCTCGGATTAGTTCGTTTAGCACATGTTTCCAAAAGAGAATTTTGTTTGAGTGGTATTTAACAGGGGTTATTTTTCGATTTTCTCGATAATAATTTTACCATGCCTATGGAAAAACGACCAAAAATAGACAATAATTACATTATAATATCATAAAATCGGTTTTAATGATTTAACGGCTAGTCCAATACTAATAATACCAGAAACTTTAAATATTAATCCATAATCACAAATATAATATAATGCGTAAATCTCAAAAAAAAATTATTACACGATTTCTCTCCTTATGCGCGCGTGTAGTGTCAAGAGATTTCACTATAACTGTTCGTAGACCGAATCGAATATATTTGACAGATTTTTTTTTTTTTTTGTTTTAAAGTTGAACTTTATTTGACCGTTGCCGCTCGTTTGGGGTTTTGAAAGTAAATCTTGACTGGAAACTATTTAAAACCCATATAACAGCCACAGGGCGACCAGGACTAAATAATTAATAAATATTTACTATTTATTTAACAACTTATATTTCAATTTTAACTTCTATACCGGCCACGGGAAACTCCGTTGACAGTCACGAAGCTCCGAGTTGTTTCAATAATTATTCACCTTTTTCGGTACACCGACTTTCAAAAAACTATTAGAGTACGCACTCACACGTAGATAATATAAATGCACCATGTTAAATAATACGTTATTAAAATAAGCCGGACATACTTCGCACGACGGGTGGGATTTTCTTGACGGGTGTGTTGAATTTTAAAGAAACGACAAATCATTTCTTCACTAAAACGATTTTGAACGAAGGAAGTTAATAATATAAAAAATAAATGAGAAAAAAAAATGTTAGAAAAATGTCCAAATTTTTTTTCACATTTTCAAAATTTTCTTACGCCAAAATCTTTCTTATATTATTGTCTATCTATGTTTAAATTTTCATATAGTTCGGATCAAAAAATTATGGTTTCCGAATCGTTTTTGTCAAATTACGGGTAGTTTATTCCAAAAAATAAAATTGAAGAATTGAGAAATCCAAAAAATTACTTCTCTAAAGTACAATCTAGAGGCAAATTCGGTTTCAAAAAGTTACTGATCGAAACTTTTGGACAAGTATTTCTATACGAGAAGTTGTACACAGAAAAAAAATAAAAAAAAAAAAACATCATTGTAAAAACACTAGCTTCTTCACTTCGTTCGGAATCTAAAACTTTAATTTCGAATAAATAATATTAAATTAAAGTTTATCCGAATAAATGAAAATGAAACCCGCAAAAAACGCAATGGATTTAATAAAACGAAATTTATTTCATACCGTTAAATCGCATGACGTTTTCAATAATATTATTTTGTTTGGAGAAAATAGAAAGGTTAAACGCGCACGTTTATAGATAACGGCGTGTCGGGAGAAAAATATAAGGCACACGGTGAATATTACGTCATGTTTTAAAAAACCACGGGGTATCGTCGCTGTTATTAAATGAAGACGAATTTCTCGCCGTCGCGTCGTTGAAGACAATAGCCGGTATGAAAAACAAAAGACAAATTATTACACAATGGACAGAGCGAAAGAGAGGACAGAAAGAGAGTGTGGTGAGACAGAAGGACAGAGAGATGTGTGCTAAACAAAATATGAGAAATAAAAAAAGAAAAGTTTTTCGTTTCGTCGGGGCAAGCGAAAAAAAAAAATACGAACACACCGCGCAAACGTTGAACTGGCGACGACGACGGTGGTGGTAATACGAACGCGAAAATAATAATAAAAATAATATATATATATATATATATAAATACACGTGCCAGTGTGTGTATGGTAAAGAAAGGGGTGGGGAAATAAAAACCTTTGGCGCCGCTGTTGACGGAGTTAAATCGAGTTAGGCGCAGTAAGAAATTTCGAAACACTGCAAAATCATATACATCGGTGTGGGGCGGGGGCGGACGGAGAAAAGGGATGCGGCGTTTGCGTATACACACAATAATACCAATAGATCTACACACTCACATACGTATATATTTGTGTGTGTGTGTGTCTATAATACTACCACGCGAGTTGTTTGTTTTGGGTTTGCGGTTTTTAAATGCGCGGCTGCGAAATCCCGGCATGCATACATTTACATCACATATAGGTAAACGGAGCCACCCTCGGCAGGCATGCGTTCGCAACGGTTACGCGAGGGGTTGAAAAAAAAAAAGGGACATTTTGGGTCCTGCGGTTCAAAAGTATTCAACGCGCGCTTTTTTGAAATTGGTAATTTTTTTTTTGTTGAAATTACAGTAAAAAAAATTTCCCCCAAAAAAAAAAGGTCGATTATTGTCCAAGCCGTATCAGAGGGATCCGGGGGGGAAGGTGGATTTTAAATCCATTTCACGTCCCTGAGAATAGAATTTAGGCGATTTTGGGAATGTTTGCGCAGGTACATAAAAACAATGAACCAAATGAGTCGATACTTTGGAATTAGGGTTATCTAACTTATCTTGTAGGCCGATTGAAGCGATAAAAGTGAGGATAAATTCCAATCATAATAAATAAACATTTCTCAAATGTTACACCGTAGTGGTAAGAGAAGTAAAAATAATGTTAATATTTTTAAAAGTGATTGCACATTATATGTCTAGGTCAATTTTAAATCAAGCTTCTAAAATTCAGCTTCATAGATCAATTATGACGGGTTGGAGAGAGTAAAAAGTAATTTTTGAAAGCTCTGAACCTTCAACATAGTAGTATACAGTAATAGTAATAGTATAGTACTAATTTATAGATAAGTAAATCTATCAGAGAAGCAAAATGTATTTAAAACCACATCCAATTTCAACATATTTTGGATGCTGAATGAAGTGAAGAAGCTAGTGTTTTTACAATGATGTTTATTTTATTTTTTTTTTTTGTGTACAACTTTTCGTATAGAAATACTTGTCCAAAAGTTTCGATCAATAACTTTTTGAAACCG
>JAIPRM010001357.1:0-38867 GCA_025469315.1 Stegophylla sp. TES_Ste_2020
TGAAGAATTGAGAAATTCAAAAAATGACCTCTTTAAAGTACAATCTAGAGGCAAATCCGGTTTCAAAAAGTTATTGATCAAAACTTTTGGACAAGTATTTCTATACGAAAAGTTGTACACAGAAAAATAAAAATAAAAAATAAACATCATTGTAAAAACACTAGCTTCTTCACTTCATTCAGAATCTAAAAAACTAATAAATAAGTAAACGATTTTTAGATCTACAGTAAAATTATTCTCGTATATTATTGCGGAAACTATAATGGGACCAATAAGAACAAAAAGAAACAGAAATTAATGTAGATTATCTTATTATAAATCATGCAATTTCAAATAAAAATTAGCAATCATAGAATCCAACTATAAATGTTATAAAAAAAAATTGATTATGATATTAATGTATTCTTGTATCTAATTTAAACTTTATTAATATTATGATATTTTTTAGGTACTGAGCGGAGTGAAGAAGCTTTTAATTTTACAATAATGTTAGTTTTTATTTATTCCCCTCCTTCTGTAAACACTTTTTCGTAAAGAAATAATTATCCAAAAATTTCAATCAGTTACAGAAATTGGAAATCACAATCAGATGATACTTTTTATAGGAAATTTTCCAAAATTCTTAATATATTTTCTTAACTACCTAAAAATTAACAAATAGCAGTAACCAGAATTTTCTGGTTACTTATTATCTGAATAATCTGCTTGTTATTGGAGTTGCAATAAGATAGTTATCTAATTTATATTGTTATAAAAAGGAGAAGAGGTGTTAAGTTAATGTGGTTTATCCATACGATTTTCAGACAATATAATTTTTGTTTACCATTAGTTTGATTGTACGTTTAAAAAAATGGCTGTAACTCATAAGCGCAAAATGTAACCCAAACGCGATCCAAAAGAGGAAAAATAAACATCTCATAAGCACAAAAAAAAATCATCGTTTTAACATCCCATAAGAACAAAAAAATTTTAATAAAATAAAAATCAAGTTTATCTTATTAAAATCATAGTTATAATTTATAGAGCTTTTACAGTTATTAATTATTATTATAAAATGTATATTGTATCATTATTTTTATAGTGATTACATTAAAATTAAATACGAAATTTGAATCTCACAGTTTTTAAGTAATTCATCTAAGAGATTTGTTTTGAAAATGTGTTAAATTATTACTTTTTGAGCTTTTAAAATTATTTTTATAAAACGTAGGTATTATGTATAATTAATATAATGTGTAAATTTCAGAATCATTTTTATGGTATTCAGTCTTAAGTCACCATTTTCCAATTTGTCTGTACCAAGCTTGTTATAAGTGAAACCGACCACATTTAATTTGTGCATTTGGAAATATACGCAAAAATCTATTTTAAGCAGATAATTCATAATCCAAAATTATCATTTGAGTTTATAGTTTCTTATTACAAACTATTTACTTAAATGCTTATTAACGGTTATAGTAATTTGTTACGATAAAATACTAAAATAATTTTTGAAATAGAAAAGTATAGTATATTTGAGTACTAAATTACTAAATATAATAAGTTTCAAGGTATTGAATTTGCCCTTTCATCCCAATACCAAAGTACAAAAACGCCCAATCAATTTTGCGCTTATGGGCTATTGATAAAAATAGATCTTTTGCGTTTTTGGATATCACCAAAAATAAAAGTTTGCCTGGTAGAGTAAACCATGGCCAACGTATTCAATCCTCGATCCCATGCGGATGTTTACAACGGCTTATCTTAGAAAACGATATTTATTTGCTAAAGTTCGAGATCAAACAATACACTTAGATTACTAAGGTATTTTGTGGAACAACCACGAGGATGGTAATATGTCGAAACAAACAAAATATATTCATAAATCATAATATTTGATTAAAATATTCAAGTCATAATTTACCTTTATATACACTTAAAACCTTTTTCAAAATAGACAACCAGTAATTGAATCAATCCAAGTTTTATTAATAATAAATGTAACATTTTACGGTAATTCGGTAGCACAATATTATACATTGAAATTTTGGGGGATTAAAAGAATAAGGTCGGGTTTGGTGTTTTCCAAAATAAATTATTACAAATTATTTATCAGATCACGTGAGCTCAGTTTGATATATTTGAACAATAATTAAGATTTATCATATCTGACCTTTGTGGAAGGGATTGTAACGGGGACCGAGAACCGGGGAGAAGAAAATTTGCAATTCAAAACTGTACTGCCGGTGGCTTGAGTATGGGTGAGGAGAGAAAAGAGTGGGAGGTATGGCAAGAATATTAGTTTCATCGTCAAAACACTAACAACACCGTCGTCATCATAACCGCTTTATAGCCCGTTATTACGTAAGTCCGAAAGGTATTTTGTGTGCATGCGTATATGTGTGAGTTGTATATATGAATTGTGTGTATTCACGTTTACATGTGTGTGTGTTTGTGTGTGTGTGTGGGTCCTACTGTAAGTGAGTGTTGTTGTGTATGTAGATTCGGCTATAACATTCTTGTGCTGCTACCTAACCCGTCCTGCAGAAATCGACGACAGCATAATTCCCGGGAGCTTCTGTTTTTGCTCTGCTGTCGTCCCCGAACACCAACCATTCGTTTATTTTCGCGTCCCTTGTCCATAAGGATTACCGATGACACCTATCCTAAATCCGTTATATCACCTTAACGGAAAAATTGTTGAATAAACACCACAAAGACATAGTGTGTGTGAGTTGCTTATAGTGGTAATTATAATTGCTGCCGTCGTTTTCCAGATGAGCTTTAGAACTTTAGAGTTTTTGTAAATCATTTGTTTCTGTGAAAATAAAATCAGCGAAAGCACAAATGTGTTATAATACATTAATTGATTTATTTGAGTACTTTATTACAAAAAAATAAAAATATCTATCATAATAATTAAAAATATTAAGAACATTCGAAATACTGACACGTTATGCGGTCTTCGTATATGGCACTTGCAGTAATACAATTATGTAATCAATTTATTTGGAATTTTATATTCATTGCAATTAACACGTTGTTCGAGCAAAAACTAAATAGATTTTTTTACGACTTCATTAGATATATTAAAGAAAAGCCTGACATACTATGCACTACGGGTATTCAATGGCTAAATCATTTCTTTGACAAATCAATTTGAACGAAGCTTTATAGGAGTTCATTATAGGATAATTACTATTCTAACTTACAGTATTACATGATGTCGATGTCAATTTATTTATTATGAATTAACTTCAAATGATCGATTTAGCCATACATTGAATTTTAACGTTCTTATTATGTTAAAAACTGATTAAATTGTATTTTCAACAATAGTGTATCTAAATTAAAATAGACGTACTTAAACATATGAGTAGTTTATAGACAATTTCCATTCTTAGAACAATGAGTTGAATATTTTATGAAATAATAATTAAAATAATTTTTCAATTTTTTGTATTAACTTACATTTGAGTTGTTAAGATAAAATTTAATGTAAACGCTTTAAAAATTATTTTCTAAACTGATTTTTACGAATTTTTATAAATATAAAGAACATGATGCCGAAAACCTTTCAGTGACGGTGATAGTACACGTTAAGTGTAATTTAAATAAAAATTGTTTTAAGATATTGGCTGAAATATTTAATTCACTGTATTTCATCATTAATCGTAATCTGTTTCATATAAATGTTACATTAAACAACTTAAAAAAAAAAAAAAAACTGATTATGATTACTTAGATTTTTAACATAATAGAACATATTTTAGACATAATATGATTAATAATTTTATATATTTAGTTCAATATAACAAGAATTTACAAATGTGTCGAAAAAATAAATGTAAATCCAAAACTCAATGATTATCCCAAATCTGAACGAATTTGTTTTAAAAATTTCTCTCTGTACTAGTGTATTATATTGAGTTTAGTAACGGGTAAAAGTTTCTAGTGCTATCAGTATCGGGAGTTACAACTAAATAACTAAAATGTACGAAGAAATTATAAAAAATAAAATACATCATTATAAAGCTTGTTTCTTTGCTCCACTTAGAATCTAAATCCAAAAAAGCCTGACCTTCTAAAAGTACCTACTAGATACAATTTCCAATTAAAAAAGTTACTTTTTGAATCTTTTGGACAAGTATTTCTATACGAATACTTGTACAGATGAAAAAAAAAAAATAATAAACACCATTGTAAAAGCATTATAGCTTTTTAGCTCCACATATAATGTAAAAAAATAAACACGTCTTTTGGCTTTCTTATAAAGATTTAGAAAATGTGGCTTTAGCAATTCTTTCTTTCCACAGTTGATGTGGCAATGCACGATAGCTCATCATAATTTTAGAGTATACTTTTTTGTGATCAAATATAATACAGTTCAAAGTTCACAATACAATGAATCCTGAAAATATATTTTTATACCTACTCTTATATTTTGAGTAAAACGAAGAAAGTATCTATTACAGGTTTTACAATGATAAGTTTTTCTTTCTTTTTTTTTTTTTTTTCATGAATTCAACTACATACATTTCCGGATAGTAAAATTCGGCCAATAGTTTCATTCAACCCATCTATAAATCAGATATTTTATCTAGTTACTTGGACTTTTCGTCGATCGAGATTATCAATAGCCAGTGGCAGCGTGAACTTTTTTAGTCAGTGAAATAAGGAAATTTCTAATATACCACCCACATCTCACACATTTCATTAACAGACCTAAGGGTGACAAGGGCATATTTCTGAGGGGATAGTGAAGAAGTGATTTCCCCTCCCTGGGCCTCTGATTTTTTTTTCTTTTAGATTCTGAGATGAGAGAAGGAGCTTATGTTTTGACAATAATCTAGTTTTTTTTTTTTTATTAAAATAATTTTCGTATAGAAATACTCGTTCAAAAGTTACATTCAATAATTTTTATGATCATAAATTGCATCTCAGAGGTAATTTTTTCAAATTTTCAATTAATATTCAAAAACAAGAAAAATTGTCAACAAATTGAATAAAAACGGCAAAACTTGTGTAAACGAAATTTTAGTGTTTTCGATTTTAATAATTTCACTAAAACTCCAAAACTTATAGGACTAAACATTTTGAAGAAGGTTAAACTAGTATCATTATCGTAAACAGATATTAACGTATTTTCAGTTGTACGGATATTTTATTCATTTTTAAAGTACAAAATTCTTTAAAACATTTATTCTCATCATTAAAATTAATTTAATTTAATATTTATTATAGGCTGCTCAGCTTACAAAAATAAAAATGATTATTATAGCTACAAAAACATAAAAATGTGAAGAAAATAAAAGCATAATTATTTCTAACGCAAAATGTATGTGTTACATAACAGAAGAAACCGATAATGAAGTTACCTAAAATACATATTTATACATTTTACAAAAATGTCGGAGGGAGTTTGAATTCCTAACCCCCTCCACCCCTCGTGTATGCATCTTACAACAATAGACAAGAGATGCGTTATGTGTCATTGAAACTATGTATACATAACTCACGATATTTTAGTAGCAGAAATTTATGCATAATTATAATATGACGACAGAGGCGTCTTGTGCGGCACGCAGACCATCAGGAAAATAGATATTAGAGAAAATGTCACGATGAGGCAATGAATCTATCCATTAATTAAACCACGATGGATAGCGCATGTATGAAACACATGGTAGAATACTAAAAGCAATCCGGATACAACAATAGCCAAGTGTAATACCTATTAAATGAGTTTATGTAAATGTGTGTGTGTGTCTATATATATATGTGTCTATGTATATCATGTCACATAGGTATACATCATATAACATACACTTCTCACTTCTCTATAATGTACATTTCTCCGCGTATACATCTAAGAGTATAATAATCGCGTATGTATCCAAGAATACGCTGTTAATAAGCACAATGTTATACTACAGAGTATATTAAAACAGAGTGTATACTATGCACTTCTTTTTAACAATGTAAAATTTTAACAGGGTGTTCTGATTGGCCTCATTCAAATCAGTGCGACCATAAATAACGACATAAAACCATTGTGTATATACAGTATTTATTGTATCAAATAATTACATTCGATATGCAATAATTTATTTTCAAAGTGTATACTTTACAGCAGGGGTCGGCAACCTTTTTAACCCCGCGGGCCATATTTTTATACATTTTTCATCGAGGGCCACATGACAAGAAAAAAGCAAAAATTAAATATAATATTCCTATACCTATATACCTACTTACCTAGCATTAAAATTTTTATATATTCTATCAAAATTCGTAATATGAGTTCTGAGTATAAACTGGTATTCAGTTATTTTAGTTTTTTATTTCAAATCAAAAAAGTATGAGAGAGACAATTAAAAGAAAATATTTTTAAAAATTTTTTACAAAATCTTAAAATAAAATAAAGAAAATTTTAAAATATAAAATTAAAAAGGCATGTAGTTAATATAATTAATTTGTTGATATCAACTTTCAAACTTTTATTGAAAATTTGAAAAATAGTACGTAAATATCTACACTAGTGGTTAGCCACTAATAATGTGTAAACGGTGATTACTGTTTCTTTACTTAGTGGCCGAGAATGACTACTTATTTATGTAAACACTACTATCACAATTCACATATTTTGGTGCAAATAGCCTGATATGTTTGAACTTGAATTTGGAAAAACCGTCTAAAAACTAAAGGATTTCGAAAATATTCTCTTTTTAGAAATATCCTTTTGGACTTCGATGACGTCTGTTTGTAAACTATTGTAAACTTCATTAATTGTGTCTACGATAAATAGATTTTTATCATGGAGTATGGACTATGTTATGGGTAAAAATATACAAATCATAATGAATCATTGTGAAAGTTTAACAACTTTTAGCGGGCCACTCAAAATAGCTTCGAGGGCCGCGGGTTGCCTACCACTGAGCTATAGGCATTAATAGTAGATATATGTAGGGGGTTGAAAAATCGCCTCCACCTCGTTCGCACTTATTTCGCCTCTCGCCTCCCCCGTACCACATAATAACCGGAAATATTGAATTTTCGAAATAGAATAATTAGAATATTATTGATGCACGTGGATTCACACCATCTTATTCATTGATGAAAAATATATAAAATGGCAAAAAAACATTACCTATTAATCTTTTAAGGTGTTAATTAGAATTTAGATATACACCATAAAATTTTTTCATACTTTCTCCGATTTTTTTTTCAATTGAACCCTTTATAAAATATTTAATTATTCGTCTGTAAGAAATTTTACTGTACCAAAATATTCCAATGAAATTCTCTATCTATATACAAAATTTCAAAAAGATCGGCTGAATAATTTTTTTTTCAATCAGTTTGATTGAAAAAAAAATCGGAGAAAGTACGGACAAATTACCTATTCTGATTTATTTCTAATTTACACGCCAAAGATTGGTGGGTAATGTTTTTTCGCCATCGCATGTATTTTTCGATTCTGAATACGATGATTTGAATTGAAATCAACGTGCATCAATAGCTTTCTAATTTCTTATTCTATTTTGAAAATTCAATATTTTCGTTTATTATAGTAAATACCTACTATTTCATCGCAGGCGCGAATCCAGAACATATTTACGGGGTGGCTAATCTTTGTTTAAATAGCTATCATATTTGTTAAACATACTGAATATAATACTGACAATTATTAAAATATATTTTTACTCAGTGGCGCAACCAAGGGGCGTTTTTGGGTGTCTGGACACCCCCTCCCCTTAAACCATATTTATGGAAATTTTATTCAATAAGCATTGAAAAAAATCTTTTTAACTATACAATTATAACCTCTATTATTTCAGAGATAAACTTGAAACATGCTTTAAAAATTCACATTGTTGAATATGCAACGCTAAATTGTATTTATCTACAATTAACATTATAAAAATGTTAACTCCTAAAAAAGACAGTTAGATTATTTTACTTGAAATTTTTAATTG
The DNA here is from genome assembly GCA_025469315.1 of Stegophylla sp. TES_Ste_2020. NCBI lineage: Eukaryota > Metazoa > Arthropoda > Insecta > Hemiptera > Aphididae > Stegophylla > Stegophylla sp. TES_Ste_2020. The sequence goes on from JAIPRM010001357.1 coordinate 7,956, forward strand.
AAAAGAATTAGTTCATAAAAACAATTAATGAATTCTTGTAAAGTGTCCATTAACATTGATTATAATTTCATATTGAAATAATTATAGTAGAAATTTATAGGTGGACACCCCCTTGAAAAAATCCTAGTTGCGCCAATGTTTTTACTGAAGCTCAGAACAGAATCGAATCGATGTATTGAAGAAATAATTCATCATTTCTTTAAAATTCAACACATCCACCAAGAGGTATTCCACGTGAGGTATGAAGAATTCCCATAGTACGAAATATTGTTGATTTTTCCACGATTTTTTGAAAACATCCTAGTATTCATCTGAGTCTACGGAGGGGGCGATCGCCCCTTGGATCCATGCTTGTTTCATCGGAAGTCAGCGCTATTAGTGTCGCGTAGTGGTTAACGCGTCAGTATTAAAACACGACGGTATCGGGTTCAGATCTTACTTGGCAAACTAAATAATTTGCACTTTTTTCAACTAACCAAAGGTGCCACAATTCAAATAATGAAGTACACACTTTTTTTATAATAAGTTTATTATTCGACATTGTTCATACGTTTATCTATACTAAAATATATATTTTAATTAAATTAATTAATTTTTTCCATTTTTTTTTTTTAAATTTTGTTTTGGAAAAACCTAAGTCACCCAGTTCTCAAAAATACAATCGACTAGGCGACAAAGTGTTTGATCCGGGTGAAATTGGTGTCATCTAGCTAAAATATGCATTGAATTACACACTTCGTCAATCAGTTACTATCGTGATTTCGTTCAAAGCACTTACAAATTATAAATGAGTAAATAAATGTAAAGAAATGATTAAAACCGCATACATACCGATGGACCCATGAATATTGTGTTATAATATTATGGTTTTACTGGTCAAAAGGACATTATGACTGATTAGAAAAATAGCAGTTTAATACCTTCAATCGTGCTTATTCCGTCGTAAAAATCTCTAATATTATGTAAAATAAACAATTTCTGTACGTCTGTTAGCACTCGCGTTCATAGTACGAATAGAACTATAGAAAAACGATAAAACTTTATGAACGAGTTTTTTTCACGCCAATAGAAATAAATGTGAAACAAATTATTATTGCAATGTTCGATAACAAAAAAACGATACAAAATATGCATAATATTAAACTATATATTGCGATATATTTGTTTGATTACGATTACGCAAAATATGACGCAAACTAGATTTACTAGATAACTAGATTTCCTGAAATCGATTTTAGTGATTTAGGCATAACTATTAGTGTTGAACTAATAGTAAACTGAAAACTTGAAATTTTCATTTATTTTCAACAATATAAAACAATAGTGTAATACAAAATGTTCAAAATATTAACAAAAATAAATCGTTATGAAAATATTCACTCAGAAACCGTCTTGAGTCTTATTTAAAAATGTGTGGTTATAAGTTATTTACAGGCATAATTACTGCAATTTATTGATATTATTTAATTTTAATATTTATTGATATGCAATTGTTTTATCGTATGAAATTGTATTATTTTTTTAGTCATCAAGAACGAAATTTAGGTTTCATAGTATAATGATATCTCTTATATGATATCTCTATCATTTTTTTTTTAATGCACGTTAAGTGTGTAATTTTAAATAAAACTAACGAATTTCGTAAAATTTCTTAATTCAAACGGTTATTATAGAGAAAAAAATTGACTTATTATTTTTGAGATTTTTTCAGCTCAATTAGACATATATATATATATATATATATATTAGTGAGATCATATTAAATTTTTAAGTCTTAATATTAAAAATCAAATATTTTTTCACATAAAAACTAACAAAAAAAGAAAAATTTCCATATTTTTTTTAAATGCTGTACTTAACTCAAAATTAATCAATTCTTTTTGAAATTTTATGAAATGTTTTCGTCACCATTTTTAGTAATTGGTGAATTTTTCAAGTTTCCAGCTGCATTATTTTCGAAGTTATGGTAAAAAGCATTTTTTAATTTTATGGAAATTCTGGTAATTCTATATTTTACTTTTTTGTCAATTTTTCGCAGATTTTCCACGTTTTTGGAAAAAGTATCGAGAAATTAAAAAAATTATCTCCTTAAAGTATTATCTGGGTGTGATTCCGGATTCATAGAGATACTGCAGATCAAAACTTTTGGATAAGTATTTTTGTACGAAAGAGTGTTTCCAGAAAGATAAAAAAAAAAACATCATTTCAAAATCATAAGCTTCTTCACTCCGTTCAGAATCTAAAAGATGAATATTTTTAACATATTGAAAAAAAGTAATAAAAAATGTATAATTACAATAAAACCATCAAAAATGCTATACAATTTAATTTGTTAATTTTTTTTCAACCTCCTCCGAAAAAAAATTCTAGATACGCCACTACCTGCGCTCGTTTAACACTCTTAGGTATACTATATAGAATTATTATCAATACACGAGACCGCCCGCGGGCTTGTGTATTATGAGATAGTGCTACAAACCTGATAACAGTGCCCATAAATATTAAATATTATAATATTACTTATGATTGTGGCTCACAACTCACAATAATGTATTTTATGATTTTCATTTAATTTGATTAAGTTAATTTCTACTAGCAAAGCCGTGAATAACTCGATTATCGGTATTTCAACGTGATGTAAAACTGTATAATTTGTTGTCATCGCAGTATTTTACCGACTGGACGTTTTATTCTGTTATTTTATTGGATTTACGATATCGGACTTAAGTTTTTCGGGATCGAAATGTCTATTTGTGTGCCTGTAGGAAAAATGTACCGGCGAACATTACGTATGTCGTCTTCGTATGGACGTCTGTGTGTGCTGGCGACGCCATCAAAATCGTCTGCCAATCGATTGTACTCGTCTGCGGCGAACGTCACAGCCGACAAAAAATACTATGACGTCGTTATAGCTGGTGGCGGAATGGTCGGCTGCGCGATGGCTTGCAAACTGTGTAATTATGATGTTGAAATGATATAGAACAAGTTTTAGAAAGTCATGAAAGTTTTAGAAAAGCCTTTTTATCAGAAAGTGTTTGAATTAATCTTCTCGTTTTTCCCCCTTTTATTACAAATATCTACATTAAAAATAATAATAATAATAAAACTATCTACTTACCTACTACTATGTTTGTTGTAAATTAAAACAAACATATTAATATTAGGTGATATACTTAAAATAATATAGGTATCTAAGAAATACAGTGGAACCTCGATGAGTTGAAAACCTTGATACGTCAAAAAAAATTCTGTTCCCTTGTGAAAACCTCAATTACTCGAAAGAAAAACTGTAGATAACTCGAATATTCTATTTTGAATTTAGATGGATAATGACAGATAATTTGTATAAACATTTATCTAATCGGCTTATATGTTTGAATAATTTTTTGTAATCGCGTTTATTACAGGGGTATTTTAATTTTTTTTTTGGTATGCATAAATATTGAGCAGGCCACTATTTATTTTTTTTTCGACATATTTGACATTATGAGCAGGCCATGTGGATGTGCCTTGCGGGCCAAAAATTACAATTTAGAATTTTAGGTATGCAAATGTATACCCTGCGTACCGCAAATGACGCCCCTGGTGTATTATAATACATAATATGTATTAACTAACTTTGGCACGGAACATTATACAATGAAGAACAGAAGCTACAATAGGGATACTTATTCCCAATAGACATGCCTTTCAAATATAAAATATATGCAACTGTATATATATATAACCCCGAATATTATGTAGATAAGGTATTTTATATTTTTAGTTTTCATAATTGCAAAATATTGAAAAATTATTTATTATCTAATACCTTATAATATTTTTATAAGATGATTGTTTTAACCATGACATTTCTCAGCATTGGTTTTCTAAACCTTTTTTGGTATTCTTAACCTGACTTTCTAAAACATGACACTATACTGTAATGGCACTGTTTTGTTTCAATTGGCACCATCAGGTACCTTGTTACTAAATATTGTTAAAAATTATTATCTAAATATTATTACTATCTTAACGTTTTAGTGATTTTAATTTTTCTGATTATTTGTTTTAGCAAAAGAACCTGCGCTACGCGGTATTTCCATCCTTCTATTGGAAGGAGGTCCACGGACAGAATATACTTTAGGCGTGAAAAAAAACGTACCAGACAAGACATACAGTAATAGAGTGTCTGCTGTGAGCAAATCAAGTGTACAACTCTTAAAGTCTGTAGGTGCGTGGAAAATTATTGAAGACATAGGTGGTTGTAATGCAGTCAAAGAAATGCGGGTGAGTGTGTTCTTTAAACACATGTAATAGTAAAATGGTTACCCTTTTGTATTCATATTTCAGATATGGAATTGTGGTGGAGGTCGAAGTGGAGGCGTTAACAATGTTCTAAGATTTGATGATGATAATGATTTAGCATTTATCGTAGAAAACGACACTATATTGGGCGCATTGTATAGTCAAATCCATGATGATCAAAATATTACAGTACATTATGATTCACGTGTGAATGAATGCAATTTGCCAGAAACACAGAGACAGTTGGCTACAGTTAAAGTGGCTAATGGGGATATTACCTTTGAGACAAGTCTTTTGGTGAGTGAAATGCTCTATGAAAAAATAGGTTACAATAAGAATTGTTCTGTATTTTTAGATTGGTTCTGATGGATATGGTTCTAAAGTTCGTTCTATTATTAATAATCAACAATATATTAGCTGGGAATATGGTCAGCGTGCTGTTGTAGGAACTTTACAGATACAAGTCAATGAGGTAGAATATTTTGTAAAATATGATTATTAAATTAATAATTAATTTCATTATTTCCATAATATATATTGTAGAATGATATATATAAAGGACATGTGGCTTGGCAAAAATTTGCTCATTTAGGTCCAGTGGCTTTATTACCCGTAAGTTTTCTATTTACTATAGAATGTGTTCTATATGTTCTTATACATTTTATCGTTATATTTAGTTGGATAGTGAAACATGTTCACTTGTTTGGACGACTAGTTTTGAAGAGGCACAGCGTTTAGTGCAATTAAGTGATAGTGAATTTATCGAAGCTTTAAATAATGTTTTATCGGTAATAATTAATACAAATTTTTTTTGTCATCTATTATTTTAAAATATGTGATATGTTGTTTAGGAAGAAAAAGAATCAAATAATAGTAGTTTGCTTTTAGCAGATAATGTAGCTCAAATGGTGTCTAAAATATTCAATAAATGTTGCCAAAGTGACCAGAATGATTTGCATGACAAAGTGAGAACTGTTCCGCCTATTGTTACTGGAGTAACACAAGGTAGTAGAGCGTCATTCCCATTAGGATTTGGACATGCTTGTAAATATGTTGGTCAACGTGTTGCTTTAGTTGGGTGAGTAATATTTTAACTGAGATTTATTGAAATATGATTTAAGGTATTTATATTAAAAATTGTTTTATACCAGTGGCGTAACTGAGAGTCTGGAAACTCCACATAGTGGGGGGATAGATATTTGGGGCCCTCTTAATTTATATTTAATTTATTATAATAATTTCTTTGACCAATTTTCTGTACAAATAATATATTAGTGAAGAAAGTATTTGCTTAGAAAAAATAAGATTATAAGATTGTATATTAAAAGAATACATAATAAATAAAAGTATAAAATTTAAATTTTGGTCTTATATTATGTATTCATTAGAAAAATATTTTAATGACTGAAAGTAATGCATTATTTCTCTATCTGGTCCACTGCTAAAAATTTCAATTTATTTAAGTACAATATTTTAATTTGCTTAGAAAAATGCAAATATGTTATTATGAATAATATTAAAAAAAACTTATGAAAAAAATGTAGTCAAATTATTTATTTTTACTATAAATTTAAATTAGTTCTTTGTTATCAAATAAATGTACCGAATAAAAATTTTAAATTAATAATGAAACAAATCTACAGTCCATTTATTTATTTTCATAATAGATTTAAGGTTGGCTGCAACTCTACTTTTGTATCAAAACTCAGATTCTTTAGCTCTCAATAGCTTTTTCTTCCCGTGTTTTTCAAAATGTGTGACATATATTTAATTCTTAGTCTTTATCTTCCGGTTTTACCATCTGCATTATCTTCAGTAATAAGTTTTAGTAAATCATGATGATATATTAATATATGATGAAATTATCCCTTCTATATCTTAGAGTTGAATAGTTGAATATAGTATCCAAAGTTGAATTGAATGGTTATCTTTGTGCTTTTAATGTAAATTTTGTATTTAAAGTTTAACTTATCTCGTGACCAGTAGCTTAAAGTTAAGAATAACTTTATGTCTGGGATTTTGGTTTGTTGTATACTATGATTATTAGGGCGCCGATTTTTATGTAATAAAAAAGTCAAAATATTTAAATATTTATGTTCGTATTTTTGCTAAAATATTTATTAAAAAACGTGAAATATTTAATAAAAAATTAGTATTTTACATTAATTTTACATAATTATTTTTAATTACTAATTAATACATATTACAAACTTGAAACTACACTGTCTACCTGATATAGTGACATTACAAATTGTAATCTCGCGTTAACGAGTTTTATCAGTTATCTCTTATTTATTACAATGCCGTATATTAATACAAGCCAATATAACAAAATTTCTAAATTAAAATATAATTTTGATACAAATAAAAACTGTATAGGTATGAAAATGTGAAATATTTTATTACTAGTGAAAAATATTTAAAAATATGTATTTACATCAAAATATGTGAAAATATGTAAAATAAAAAAGGACTATTTTATTCAGGGTGTTCTGAAACGTACTTCTTTTTAATCGAAATTGAGAAATTCGCTTTCAATAAAATTATGTATTTACATAAAAATCCGCGCCCTAATGATTATATTTATTTCATAATTCATAATAGAGAACAATTTTCCTTTCCTTTTCTAGAGATGCTGCACATAGAATACATCCTCTGGCTGGCCAAGGTGTTAATTTAGGTTTCAGTGATGTCACAGAACTAGCTGATCAGCTTAATAAATCAGTATTGACAGGTGCTGATATTGGTGTGTACTTATTTGTTTTTGAATCTTTTTTAAAAATTATAATGAAAACATTTCTTATATATTTTCAATCGTAGGAGATCTAAATACACTCTTAAATTATGAAACTGCTGCACAGCGTCGTAACGTACCTATTATGTTGGGCATTGATGGTATTCAGAAAGTTTATGGTAGCTCTAACTGTATAGTGCCATCTGCTGTTACTACATTAATACGTAATGTGGGCATTTCATTTTGTCAATCTGCTTCTTCATTAAAAGTATGTACATGTGTATTTAAAAAGAATATTTGTTTATTTTTTATTTATTTGCATTATTCTATTTTTAAACAGAAACTGTTGAGCAACAAAGCTTCTGGATTGCCTGTTTAATTGAATTTATAATAAAACATAATGCACAATTTATGTTATTTCATTCATGTCATTTCGTGGGATATATATATTTGTTTTTTAGTATTTTATAATTTGTATTTTATTTATATTGTTATAATAATAAAGCTCCTACTGTTCTACTTTTTTAAGTAATTAATTGAAAAACATTTTCATTCTTATTCATGTTAAATACTAAATTGTAGTATAGAATAGAGAATAAGGTTAGTTAAACCAGTGGTGAAGAAACCGGATTATTAAAAAGAGTTGGTGTAATGATTTAGTAGTACTTATGACCAGTGACGTGCCAGAATTTTCTCATGGTATAGAGGAGTTTACAAGTTTTGTTAGTAAATTTACTTAGTGGCATATCCAGAGTAAGAGGGGAGGGTTACGGTATATACAACGCTATATACCAGAGCTTTGGACCCAAGTCATTTATGTGTTACAGGTGTTGAATGAAAATTCAGGTTATTAAATTAAACATTTCTAGTTACAATTAAATATACATTTATTCAGGTTAATTATGATTTATGGTTAATCCGGGTGTTAAAAAAAATATATTGTATATGATTTAATGAGTTTCAATGCCAACTTGATTTAATAATCAGACTTTATTTTAAATGTAAATTTAATGCAAAATAATACTTAAATCTGTCATTTTAGATTCTGAACGAAGTGAAGAAGCTAGTGTTTTTACAATGATGTTTATTTATTTTTTCTGTGTACAACTTTTTGTATGGAAATACTTGTCCAAAAGTTTCAATCAGTAACTTTTTGAAACCGGATTTGCCTCTAGATGGTACTATAGAGAGGTCATTTTTTGAATTTCTCAATTCTTCAATTTTTTTTTTTGTAAAAAACTACCTAAAATTTGACAAAATCGACTCGGAAACCATCATTCTTTGATCCAAACTATTTGAAAATTTAAACATAGATAGAAAATAATATAAAAAAGATTTTGGTGCAAGAAAATTTTGAAAATGTGAAAAAAAAATGTTGGACATTTTTTTTTCTCATTTATTTTTTATATTATTAACTTCCTTCATTCAGAATCGTTTTATTGAAGAAATAATTTATCGTTTCTTCAAAATCAATACATCCGTCAAGAATATCCCACTCGTTATGCAAAGAACACCCAATCGTGCGAAGTATGTCTGGCTTTTTTTTCTTTTGTATATGTTTATTTAATAATATTATTTTGGAAAATTTTATCATATTTTATTGCATATAAATCCTAGCCCTATTGATAAGCTTCTTCCCTTTGCTGAGAATCTAAAATCATTGGGAGAGGTTTCAACACCCAAAACCCCCTGGCTATGCCATTGCGTATGACAGTAGTATTTACAGAGTACAAAGGATTACTTAAATCAGGGTGGTCCAACTCGCAGCCTGCTGGCCACAGTCTTTTTTTTTTTTAACTCACCTAGAGGTTGTATTAAAAAAAAAAAAAATTACAATAATATAATAAAACCGTATGATGACTTTTTATCGTCATTTTATACAGCCAATTATTGCCATTGGGTTATCAAACCGCAATGATTTTTACGTTTACACCAAAAGACTGTTTAGATTTTAGATGGATAGCACCGCCACTCGACAGTTTAACTGTTTATTGCCGTTAATCGCCGTTACTGCAGTGGATTGATGCAATGGATCCACTGCGGCGCCGTCGGCGGTTTTGTTACCGTCGGATCTGACAGCAAAAAAACCATCATTTTTTTTGTATCTTCTAAATTTTAAATATAATAAAATAAAATCTAATATAGAAAATTCTCGTGTCACAATGTTTGTCTTCGTACTCCTCCGAAATGGCTTTACCGATTTTAACCAAATTTTGCATGCATATTCAGTAGGTCTGAGAATCGGCTAACATCTATTTTTCATACCCCTAAGTGTTAAGGGTTGTCCACCCTTAACATTTTTTTTATAGTTCTATACAAATTTTTTTATTATGTCACATTAAAAAATACATTCAACCCTAAATTTATACCCTTCTATCACCAACCCCTATTTTTTAATAATCATTTTAGTAATTTAATTAATTTTTAAAATGGATACTCATTGGCCAGTTTGTATCTAAGTTTGTATGCTGTGCAATAAGTGGTTCCGGAGTTATGACCTCTTAAGTGCACAATATTAATATATGTATATGTATATAAATGAAGCCAAAGATGTATAAAACAAAAATTCATCAACTGAAAACTGGCTGGATTTGCCTTAAATTTTTTTTAAGATGTTCGTAATTTCCAGGAGAAGGTTTTTACGAAAGAAAATTTATAAAATTCAATCTCTAAAGGGTGGCTAATACAGAGATTTTAAAATTTCGAATAGGTATTTGGTTGTTTGTATAGGGTTGCCATTGGTTATAGAAAATAATATGTATAAAACACGGACCATCTTTCAATTTTTTAACGGGCTACGAAGTGAACGGGTTCAGCATTCCGTAAAGCAACCTCTATATGAATAAAAAATAAAAAGTTTTATCTGTTCGTATGGGCTAATTTTTGAAATGGATTAATCGATCTTGGCGATATTTAGACGGCACGGTAAATTACTTTGGTAACCATGACAACACTTTGATCTAAATAAACAAAAATGTAGTTTATTCTATTTATATGGGCATATATATAAACGGATATTTTTTTTCGGGCAACGAAGTGCACGGGTACAGCTAGTAAAAATATAAAATAAACAAATTAATGCATGTCAAATAAAAGTCTGAATTTTAAATATAAGCAATGTACCTAATTATTATTATTATATGTAAATATTAATCTGTGATGTAATAATTTGTGCATTCGAGGTGGCCCTCGATACGATTATAAAACTGAAAATTGGCCCACCAACTACAAAAGGTTGGACCACCCTGACTTAAATTATGATTAGTTTCAATAAGAATTTTAGAATTTGTAATTGTTTTATGTTGATTTGTACACACAATGTACTCTTTAGGTTAAAACAAAGTTATAATACCTAAGTCTTTAGGCATTGATTTATTATGAAAATTGACATATTGTATCATATTTATCTTTACGAGAAAAAAAAACAATAATCAATTAAAAAATTATTTTATTTTAAAATAGGTAGTTGATTAATTTTTATTTGTACAAATTATTAGCATTTAAAATTGTATTTTTAATTTTCAATTGATTAACAATAGGAAGTATTTTTTAAGTAGTGTGTATTTTATACTACCTACTGTTGTAAGTCATTTACTGAGAATATGTAGCAAAGATTAATCTTTTTTAGAAAAATAAATGTATTCTTTTTAATAAACTTTTTTTAAATTAATCTAAACTATTTCCAATAATTAGATAATATAATTTAACTAAAAAAAAAGAAGCAATAGTTGAATATGTTACAAATTATAATCTTGTTAGGTTAATAATTAAAAATGCAACTGTTGAAAAAGTAAAAAATTTAATTACAGGAAAGTACTTGGTGAAATTTAAAAAGGTAAGCTTTTTGCAAGAGCAATTTTCTTTAAGAAATTTAAGAAATACATTCAATATTACGCATCAATAGTTCAGTTCCCATATATATACCAAGATAATAAATTAATTGACTTTTTTGAATCAAGAGCAAATATATAGGTATATAGATTTATGTTGTTATAGTTTAATATTTGATAGGCGTAAGTCGTCAAATGTAATCCCTTTGTTGCCTTTTATATGGTTTGTACATACTCCTAATTTAGCTATTCTATGAACATTACGTTTGTCATCGTCAAAAAATATCATTTGTTGAAAAGGTATATGGCTTTTTAAATTTAACCTGTAATAATACAAATCGTTAGGATAAATAATCCAAAACTATACAGTTAAAATCTGAGGAACACACTTACCAATTAAAATGAACCGTTTTAGTGCAAGGATAAATTTCTTTATATTTAAAAAAATGTGCTATGTTAAAACTAATTAGTAATTGATAAGCAGTAGAAATATCTTCAATTCTTGATGCTATTGCCAATGTATAGTTTTTGAGGGTCAGCTCAGTCAATATATTGAGTACGTCGGGATACAGTTCATACTGATTATCATCTAAATCTTTCACTACACCCCTGTAAAAATATTGATAAAGTAAACTTTTGTTTTACATTTTAAAACAATAGGGTTACTACAAAGAGACACATTGAAAAGGTCTTCGGCAACGATCGGTACGAAATGGCCAAAGAGTTAAATCTGAAACAAAACAAATATAAACACAATGCTAGTATTGTTTTTAAGAGAATGTCAGCATGAGTTTTGTTGTATCTGTCAAGCGTACCAACAATATAGAAAAAATGAGCTAGGAAAAACTTATTTTATGTTAAGTTCAGATTTTATAAGAATTTGTTTTCTTTTTCTACTGATCAAAAACAAAGCTATATTTGCTATAAATTTTATTCAAATTACTTAGAACAAAATTTACGAAATTGTATTAGGCTTTTACAGCTATTTTTGGTGCATTTAGATTATAAGCAGAGCGAAGAAGTTTATAATTTTATAATGATTTTTATTTTTTTCTCTTTCTTTTAACACTGTTTCGTTTAAAAATACTCTTTGAAATACTCGTCCAAAAGTTTCGATCAGTTACTTTAGAGAACCGAAACACACCCAAATGGTACTTAAGAGAGGTCATTTTTTAATACTTTTTCCAAAAACGAGGAAAATCTGTCAAAAAATTTAAAAAAACGAAAAATTAGTAAGAAAGTGTCCAAAAATTTTTTTTCACGTTTTCAAAATTTTCCTGCGCCAAAATGTTTCTCATATTATTATCTATCTATGTTTAAATTTTCATAAAGTTTAGACAAAAAAATGATGGTTTCTGAGTCTTTTGCCAATATTTGGGTAGTCAAAAACCCAAAAAAAATAAATTGAAGAATTGAGAAATTAAAAAAATGACCTCTTTAATGTACCAACTAGATGCAAATCCGGTTTCAAAAAGTTGTTGATCGAGACTTTTGGACAAGTCTTGAAAAAGTGTTTACAGAAAAAAAAAAGTAAATAAATAAACATCATTGTAAAAACACTATTTTTTTCAATTTTTCAGAATCTAAAATTTTACAAGGGTATGATTGAAAAAAAAAGGGAAAACGTATGACAAATATTATAGTGTATTTCTAGTTTTTAGGACATCCATAATGTTGGCAATGTTTTTTTACTATCTTATGTAATTTTAGAGTATGATAGTGCAAATTTAAAATTCCGCTCATATATAGTTACAAGTACCTAGTTATAACAAGTATGCTGCATGAAATTTTTGGACTAGTTTAACAATTCGAAAAAGTAATTCAATACATAAAAATTAAATGTCAATATATTAATATCCCCACTTTAAATTAAAAACTATATAAATAAAAAAATTCTTTATAATTAACATAAGAACATTTGACATAAAAAACTCACAGAAAAGATGATCCCCTATAAAACCACCTTAATGTAATAGCTTGAAAAATGAAAACGAAGCATTATTTTTTTTATTATCAATATTTATCAAGGTTTGAGCATTTTTGGCATTTCATACGCGACCCGAGTACTACTGTCCGTTAAAATAAAGATTGGTTAAGGTACATATTCTGTTATTTCCATGCAATTAAATCCAGGGCACTGAAAATCTTATATTATTTATTTTAAATCATATTATTTGCGTGTTGGATCCTACCAATTTTTTTTTCTGTCATAATGAAAATGCCTCGTCATTGTAAGAACACTAATAAAATTTAAAATAATGAAATAAAATAAAAATAAAAAAACCTACCTAAATCAAATACAATTAACTTAGGTTTTATTTCCATATTCCATTGGCTAATGTTTTTTGAATTGATAGAAAATCATTATCCTAATCCAAATCACTAAAATTCATTGTATCATACGAGTGTACTAATATTATTAACTACCTATATTAACATTATTAAAGACTAGATGAATTTTCTAATAGAGTAATGACATCAGTCTATGGCATTTTCTATAGCATATTAGCACCACAGAATAGATTAAGCACCAAGTTTTTGACAATTAAAATTGAAACCATAGACAAATTATTATACATATTATTATACATATTTTAAGCCTATGCTGATAAGTGACAATACTCATTTTTGTGATAATGCTTCTTCTTATCTTAAACATCGATAATCGGAATAAACCGCGATTTGATTTTATCACAAGTTTTGCATTTTCTGAGTTTGTGCAATATCTTTAAAAATCGTGGTATCAAGACGCTTTTTTACGTACAGGCATGTTCAGTCAAATTAATTTCAACGCTTGTGAATAAAATTAGTTTTCAAATTTTTCTTACTGTTAAATTTGTGCGAAAAAAGTCAGTTGAATATCTCGGTATCTGTATCCATATAATGTAATTGTTTTGTTGTACATGTAAAAATATTCTTCAGTTTATACCAGTGGCGTGCGGTAGTATTTGAAGGTATTTGAAGTATTTGTAAACGCTAAAAACAAAAAACCTTTGTAACATAAATAATTAATAATTATAAGGGTAAATTTTGGAAAAAGTACCTACTTTTATTGTTAACAGTATTTATGTATTTATAAACAACATCCAATCTTATGTCATTTTTAACAAATTCATTTGTAATATTATTAAAAAAATCTAAATAATTTTTTTATTTACAATTCTTGTTTATAAACATTGGTATCTGTCGAATTACTTGAACTAAGGAGACGTCTACTTTCTCCGACTGACGGGTATAAAAATAATTTTAAATTAAACCTAATATTTACGTAAAGGTAAGGTACTATTGAATAAATAATATAAATTTGAAAAAAGCATAAGCCTAGTGATCATGTAAAACTATAATAACATTGTTTTATCGTTTTACAAAAAAAAAAATAAAAAAGTTATCGGACGCTCGAGATATAAGAAAATGTGTATCTAAATGTAACATGATCGCTCGATGTAGCGCTTCCAACTGCACATAAACGTGCAGGCCACCCTGCCTGTACCACACTCGGCCCTTTATACTTTAATAGATACGAGCCGAGTAATCAAAATCTCGAGCGCTTGTTTCTATGTATACCTACGGTTATCATAATATATCACCTTAATTTCTTAATTTTTTTCTAATGATTATTATCATAATAATATTATACATGTACATAATATAATACAGATGATAGAGTATATTATATATAAAATAAAAAAAATATATATTATCGCATTGCTTATTAACATGAATTAAATAAATTTTATTTTTTTCCTTTTTGAGCGGGCATGCTGCGTTTAACTGCCTTGTCTTGACCGCACACCACTGGTTTATATATATTATCGCGATGACAGTTGCCTATTAATTATAAACTGTCTGCTGCTATATACTTAATATTTTATTTTACCCCATAAATTTGTATTAAATAATATATATGTATCTACAATTTTTAAATGTTTAATTTTCAGTTACGAAACTGGTCAAATTGTGTGTTGGTACCTAATCAAGTCGTACAATGAGTTCAGGATTGGAAAGTTACGTTAACCGTATCCTTTGAATTTTTTATCAAAAATTGCATGAATTTTTTTATAAGATTAGTATAAAAATGTTAAAATAGTCTGAAATATATAAAAAAAAAAAATGTATTTTGTTCTGAACTATTTGTGCCTTGTAAAAATGTATATGTTACAGTGAATGTCTACAATTAGTGAATGCTGATAGTCACCTGGTGAATGTCAACATGCATATTCCAAATTTGGTGAATGTCGACATACACAACATAGTTTTGTTTAATGTTGACATAAGTACGAATTTGCACATATAAATATTTTGTACAGTCTATAGTCCTGGCAATGTGAATCGCAAATACTAACAAATAATAATAATTCATTTTGCAAAAGTTTTTGTTAAATTAATAAGTGTAGGTTAGTTCACCAGGTGTTTGGTTGACTCACTACGCTTGTCGACGCCTACAAATCAAAAATATCCCTTGATTTGTTGCGCAACGTGAGGGTATTTTAGCTTGATAATCGATAATGTTTTACTGAGTGGAGAAATAGATTCATTATCAACTCTAAATGTCCTCGCGTTGCACAACAAGCCGAGGGATTTTTTTAAGTTGTGGAGCGAAGCAGAGTCGACCAAACACGCAGTGAACTAATCTCCGTTTATATATTATATGTTGGTTAAACAGGTAACTTAATATGCTCATAAATACTTCACAATTTACATTGCCCAATACACCTATAAATTGTCATTCATCAACATCGCTATGTAAATGCCGACATTTACTAGTGAATGTTTACAAACAGAAAGAGTTTAATCAATATGCCAATATTCACTAATGATTTTGGTGTATGATGACATTCACTAGTGACAGTCAGCATTTGTCAATTGCAAACATTAAAAAAACATGATAATCGATCAGAATAAAATATCTTTGCAAAATAATGCAATTTAACTATATAAATTGGTATAAAACTTATAAACAATAACTGTATAAGTTATATTTTATTGCTTTGTAATGCATATTACAAATGGTTAAATAACATTGTATTTTCCTTATAGTTATACTATTAGACACAGTTTCTATTATAACATCAGATGGAAGGAACTTTGTGGTAAGTTAATTATTTTTCATAACCTATATTTATTATTTGATAATTGATAATAATTGTATGATTTTTTTCCTTAGGGAACACTGAAAGGATTTGATCAAACTATAAATATAATATTAGATGACAGCCATGAACGAGTGTATAGTCCCAATCAAGGTGTTGAACAAATTATATTAGGTTTACACCTCATTCGAGGTGACAATGTGTAAGTTGTTGTGCTTCATACAAAAATTATCACTGTACATAATGTATTATATTTCTGAGAAATGTTGGATTTAACTAGTCTGTGGTGTAGCTAAGAAATATGTATGAGATACACATAGTAAAATGTATTAACTTTTTATAAATGTTCCTTTTCTCAAGAAAAAATAAAAAATTTAATAAAATAAAAACTAGTATCTACCTTTATTTGTCTAGTTTTTATCTTGAATTTCTATTTAATTTAAAAGTAGTGCATCCTAAAATATGAAAAAAATAAAAATGCTGCACATATGGTTACCTATATTAATGTATTATTATTTCATGATTATATTTTATTCACAAAATAATAAATTTTAATTGATATAATGATGGGTTTATTGATTAAATTTTAAATTATCATTAACTAGTAAATAACCATTTTGGAAAATCATGATATGCATTTTTAAAACTTAAATAACTAAGTCAAAAATTTTTGAAATTGCTTTGAAATATTTAGGTTGGTTTAATTCATCTTTCTATAAATTAAAAATAGAAGAAAAAAATTATAAACAAGTGAAATAAGTGTGGCAAAGGTGGGTTATAGAGTGAAAAACTTTTAGTAGTGAAAAGATTAATATATATGTATACATTTTTACTTAATAATTAATGAAAATTTACATCCTGATTAATATTATTTATATTTTATTGATTAGATATTATACATATTATGAAATAATCATATAATTTTCAAACTCTTGATAACTTCTAATATTGTATGAATATATTGGTTTCATTAAGAGAAAAAACTTATTTTATTAATACAAACACCATTGCTCAATAAGTAATTTGATAAATGTAGTGATTTCCTTATCTTGTAGTATGCCATATATAAATAAAAATATTAATTTTATACTAATTATTATTGACTGAAAGTATAAAAATTAAATGTATATTTGTAACTCTTTCAGTGCTATAATTGGTGAAGTAGATGAAACAATGGATTCCACAATTGATTTGAGTGCAATCAGAGCAGAACCTATCGGATCAGTAGTATTTTAAGTCATTTATTTATCATGGATAGCTTAATGCTTTGATTATTTTGTATTAAGTTATTTTTACTATTATAATTATGGTAGTAATAAGTATAAAAAAATTTATTGATTAAAACAATATGTGTATCAAATATTATTTTTATTAATTGCATATTTTACAGGACAACATAATTTAAATAATTTGTCAATTCTATCAAAGTACAGTAGACCTCTGCTGTACATACACATATCAATGCTTATTTCAATGAAATAATTATTGGACTTATTAAGAGAATCTATTTTCAAAATAAAATATATTTACTGGTTTTAATTCAGTTTACTTATTTTAATTTGTTGAGAGATGTTTGAATAAAATGAAAGCTTTCTTCAGATTCCAATTAATTTTTATAAATAAATTCTTTTAAACATAAATCATACATTTTACATTAAAATATTGTTAATGGGTATTAAAATTTGGGTTGTCAAAAAAAAAAAAAAAATAATATTTTCTATGTAATGTTAATCCAATCCATATTGTGATAATGTTTTGTCATTTAATCATTTTAGTATTTGTTAGTAGTTGCCTCTACTAAACAAAATTAGTTTAATTATTATTATTTACACTTTAAAATACACCTAACTCTGGACTTAACGTAAAAATACTGACTATGTTATATTATGTTGTATGTCTTTAATAATTGTAATCAATAAAGTATTTAAAATCAAGTAATTAGAATACAGTTTGAATTACTTACTTAAATGTAGATAATTTTAGTGATTTTTATGGGAAAGACAGTACAATCGAGTTGAATTTAGATGAATATGAACTGTTTTTGTATTTTTCTTATGTAATCATTAATTTCAAGAAAATCGATAATACAACTATGTGTGTAACGTATTTTTATTCAATTTTATAGCTACATTTTCGATTTTTCTTGAAATAAATGATTATTAATAGTTTTTTCAGGGATTCAAAATTAGTTTTGTGATTAACTTTGCAGACTATTAAGTAGTCCAGTTTAAAATGTTTCTAATTTGCAGTTATAAATAAAATAACTAATTTTTGTCAATTGAATTTACATTTCAATAGAATTTAAAAATGTTTTATAGTGCTGAAAATCATAAAAAGTCATTTCAGGAATATTTTTTTAAATATCACTGCTATGATTGTTGTAGGAACATTAGGGACAATAAGCCAATTTTTCCCTTCCGTATCTATATAATATTCTCTCTATTTCTGTATTTATTTAGTTTTTGGATTCACCCATAAATATTACTTAGATTCTTAAAATCAATTTTTGTTCCTTTCCTACCAGCACCTTTAAATTTGGTACCAATATTTATAACTTTTTCTGTAAATTTAAATAATTTTGTGAGATGTCTGGTAAAAATTTCCATTGCATTAAAATGTTTTGATTATAATATAATGCTGTACAATTATGATTTTTCATGTATAATATTTTTTACGCTCATAATATGGAAGTAATGGGATGGCCAAATTCTTGGCCTCAGGTTTGGTTATTGATTCGTTTAATACTTTAAATCAAGGCAATCCAACCCACGGCCCGCAAACCTTTGTTTTGCCCATCTAGAAGTTGTATCAAAAAAAAAAAAAAAAAAATTACAATAATATAATAACAAAATCATAATGTGACTTTTTATCGTCATTTTGTTCAGCCATTTTTGGCCATAGGGTTATCTAAACCGCAGTGATTTTTACATTCACTCCAAAACACTGTATTTAGACCGACAGCACCACCACTTGACGGTTTTACTGTTTACCACCGTCGGTCACTGCAGTGGATTAATGCAATGGATAGACATTGGTCCCGAAGGGGAAGAACCATTATTTTTTATTTTTTTTGTATCTTCTAAATTTTAAATGATAAGTATTGTTCCTAATCATCATAATTATAATTTATATGTAAATATTAATCTATGATATAATAATTTGAGCATTATATAATATGTTTGTAATAAAATAAAATATAAATAATAATATAATATTCTTTTGATGACCCCCAGCAGAGGCGTACACAAAGGGGGGGGGTTAAGGGACTGAAGTCCTTCCATCATCTGTATTATATTTTATTTTGTATGAAAGATAAAACTTAAGTTACATTTCATGTGTTTTTTTATTCTTCTCTGTAAACATTTTTGAGTAGGTATAGTTTAATAAAGTCTCATTTATTCCTTCTATAGACCATGTATTGCTATTCAAATCATATTTTAAACATGTTATTTTCAAAATTTTCTTGAATTTTTTCTAAGAATATAATGCCTATATAAGTAAAATAATTTCACAAAAATTAATTTCATTAGTTTAGTGATAAATCCAAAATAATGATCCTAAAACTAAACAAATGGACAATTATTTTTAGAATTTGCTATCCATCTAATAATATTCCTCAGATTTAATAAAATTATTTATAAACATATTAACCTACATTAAATGTGAAAATATGTAAATATCACACAACTGCAGTGATTTTTAGTTTTACGACCCATATGTCTAATAGAAACTCACTCAGTGGGGGGATGTTTGATGGGTGCAGAAATATTCTTCCCTGACATTTTACCATGACATAAAAATGATCATTTGCATTCCTTAAAATACTGAGTTTAAATCAAATGTAATTAGAAATATACTTTTTAATTATTAGCCCCTCCCATGGCAAAATCTTTGTGTACGCCACTGGCCCCTGATATGTTTATCAAAGTGTAAAGTCAACTACAAAAGGTTGGACCACCCTGCTCTAAACGATAATTTTAAAGAACACAATATTATTATTCAATACAGAACAACATAGATACTTTTTCAATATAATATTTATATTTATTTGATATTTCCAATACTTATGGTCTATGGTATAGAATATTGTTTCTATACTCTGATAATTGTACACAGTACACACTCGGTGTCACCAAGATACTGTAACTACTACTAAATTTATTAAATATTTCCTAGTTAAGCGGGCTAGAGGAGGGCGACGTAACGATCGTCCTCCCTTGGACTTTATTCCTAATTCCCCCGTCAGTATAATAGTATGTGCCAGGTAAATTTTAAGTATAACCAATTTTTATTTTTGGAATAACCTATTACCTGAAGCTGATATGATGTTTTCTATGGTTTGGAAATTAATTTTAACAAAAAATAATAATTTTTACAACAATTTTATATAGTATTATGTCGTAATTAGGTCTTGAAAATTGTAGCATTATAAAAATTACTTTTTAACACTGATTATAAGAAGTTCTGCCCAGGGTGATTGCCTTCGCACTAAAATATGTTACTGCCCAAAGTTAATATTATTGAAAATCATATTTTGTAGTGGACTCTTAGTACTTCTGAAAAATTGCACATTTCTAATCTGTACGTTGTACTAGAAACATATGCTTATTTAAATGACTACAAGACGCGCTAATTAAATATTAAATCAGTTGAGTTGTTTCTTAAAATGTTTAAGACAGGGTCTAAAATTTAAAAAATTTTGTACTGCACGCTTGTTATTTGAACACATTGACTCATAGTTTCAATGTTTGTCCCTCCTCCTTAAAAAAAAAAAAAATTAGACCCTACAAAAGTTTACTTGATACATTATAGATTTATTTTTATTTTTTTCAAATTAAAACTCGTTTTTTGTTTTGTATAGTAGGTAATTACTAATGGATCAAACTTAACTTTTCATACTGCTCACTTTGTACTCTAAAACACACTATTTTAGACTGGATTCTAAGAATAATGAAAATGAACCCGAGTTGTGAGACATCACACCTTTACAGACCATATTATATATTTGATGTCACAAAATGATTTATTTAAAAAAACATTTCTTTCTTTCTATTATAGATTTCCATAACTTCTATTTCTAAAGGTCTTTTGAGTATTTATTATTATTATTGAGGCAATATTAGACTTTACGAGATTAAATTAATTCTCCAATTTTCAACTAGGAAATTTTTGACAAATTACAAACAATACAAACCCAAGGTCCAAGAGTGAAGATACCATGATAATATGGCTCCATCTATTCTTCGTATCAATTATCATATGTCTATAATCAGTTGTAGATTACTGTATTTATTTTTTTTTTGTTGATAAAGAAAACTTGCTGTATCTAAAAATTCTAGACATGCCCAATGTGTTAATAACCCATGTTATTCGATATCGAAATGTCTTCAATAGATATAATATAATGTAACAATAATAATTAATGATTTTCATCACGTGATAGTGGCTACCACTCATGGCTGCAAGAAGACAATGCAAAATTGTTTATTTCGGTGTTCAATGAAGACAAAAAATAATTAATTTTTAATAAAATCATTGCTGAGAAATCGTAAATAATTGTCGCGGTCATGTAATTGTTATTTTAATTTCGGGTTTACGACATTTGAAAACGAAATAATTGACATGCCATCATTCAGACAAAAGTTCTCCGGATTCTTTAGGCAATTCTCTGCACCTTCGGAGTCCAGGAACGACGAGAATGCTTCAAATCGTTTTATTAAAAAGTATCTCAGCGGGTAAATGTCATTGTGTTCGTCTAATAGTTCTGTGTGAAATTAACCATCTACTGACTTAATATTGTGAAACAGGTGCAGTCACGAAAATAAAAAATACGAACCTGTCATATTGCATGGAAGAACGCCGCAAGAAGTGCCACCGCAGCCATTGGGTCCCATTAAAAACGACGAAGTGGTGTCGTCTCTGACTGGCCCGCACGGTGGTCTAATATCCGTCAATCAGACGGAAAAACATCTTTCAGCTAGTGATCCAGAAATCAATTTCATTGATAATCTCGATGAGGAATGCGGTAAGTAGTCCCTCGAGTCTCGATTGAAGACAATAAATACGCTAGATGTGTTAAATGTTGATGCTTCTGGTCTGAGAGTGATATTACTTATTAATATTTGGTACTTATGGGCTATCGTGGTTTTCTCATCAGATAATGGAGAGAAAAAAATCAGTGCCACAATTAACGATACAACTGACGGGACTTTGAACTCGGAACCTAAACCGAATATTTTGAAAAAGCTCAGTAAGTTTTGATCAACATATTCTTGTTTGGTTTTATTTATCATTTCTATGATCTATAAAGGGCATCCACTGGTAGCTGGTGTCGAAAATTGGAATGTTCCGCACACTAATGCGTATGGTGCTAGTTGTTCCTTGTATGAAGTGCACCCCATAACACATCGTCATACCGGTGATCCGATTGCCGATTGTTTTGCCATTGTGGCTAGGGTAAACTCCGCTATTATGGTATTAGCCGACGGTGTTAATTGGGGTGTTAAGTCGAGGACAGCGGCCAGATCTGCTGTACATGGTTGTGTGGACTATTTAAACAAAACTTTATTTCCAACAAATAAAGAAACACCTAAAAATACTACAGTAAATATTTTAGCTTATAGTATGTTAAATTGGTTTTAAATAAAAATTACTCTTTTATTGTAGTACCTATTTAAACACAGTCTATATTTTTATTTTTATTAAATCATAGTTACCTACTGTTTTTTTTTTTTTTTAATTAAATACAACAAATTATTTCTTTTTTTTTTTTTTAAAAAAAAGTATTTATTGCAAATAAATAAATTATTCTCTAACTTTTTTTTATTTTTAGGTACTTATTAATTTACCTGTTACAAATATTATTATATTATTATGTAAATATATATATTTTATATTATAAAATATTTTAATTTTAATTTACTTTTTCTTAATTATAAATATTATTGGTAAAAATTTTAAAATGATTTATTTTACAATAAAATAATTGATTGCCAGTTTTGTTGATGAAAAGTTTTATTAAAATAAGTTAAGTTATTCAGGGAGAAAATGATTAAAAATGAAATTTTTTTGAGTATATTTAATATATGAACACATTAATACTGTGTAATTGTGGAAATGTAAAGAACATAACTTTTTATTATTGCAGGAAGTCCTTTTAACTTTACTGAGATCGTTTCACGCTGCCCATAACATGATATTACAAGAAGAAGGCACTTTAACTACACTTACTGCAATTGTTGTGCTCCCATCGACAGTTGATAATCGTTATGTAGCTTGTTGTTGTAATGTTGGTGATAGTTTGGGTTATGTGTACAGCCCTAAGTACGGTGTACGGGAACTCACTCAAGGTTCTCACGATGTCCATAGAATGAGAGATATGAGAGACGTCATGGGGGCTCTAGGTCCTGTGGATGGGCATAATCCAGAATTATCAAATTTGACATTGTCCATAACACAAGTTGATTTGGATGATATCGTTTTTATTACTTCTGATGGTGTATCGGATAATTTAGATCCTGTTGTTGGACATTTTACTGGTATGTATTTTGTATTTTATTGTTTTAATACAATTAAAAACTCATTTAAAATAAAATTAATGATTTATTTAGGACTTCCAAATGTAGAAGCGTATCAGAGACATAAGCTTTCTCTTCTCAGAACAGAAGATCTGATTCGCAATGGAGTATCCGGCAAGGGACCAGCAGTAGATACAGCCAAAGATTTAGTGTCATTGTTATTGGATTTTGTAACCAGATTAACTGCAGCTAAACGTCGCATATTAGAAGATATGGAAATTTATGCAGATGCTAATGGAAAACCTTTGGCACAGGCAGAAGTCAGGCAAAAAAGAAAAGAAATTATTAGGAAAATGTTTGGTGTACCAGGTAAATTAGATCATGCTACGGTAGTCGCTTATAAAGTGAGTTCAGAAAAATAGTAATTAATTTGTGATGTTAGAATTATTATTTTTATCTTTTAAATGTTGATTTATTGTTTTTTTATTTTTAACTATTTGTTATTTTGTACTGAGGAAAAAAGTTTTGAAATGTAGTTAGTTAATAATGTTAATAAAGTAATTGACAGATGGAGTACATAATATAAATATCTGGAAATTGATTAGTTTTTTTTTTGGTTCATCCGAAAGTTAGAAATGCTCATACAAATTTTACACATTTCCATTAATTTTATTATCAGTTAAATGTAATAATTGATCAGTCACTAGATATTCTTATTATATGACTGATCTATCTATTATAATATAGTCAATGGTGATGGGTATGTATGCAATTATGGTTGCAAAATACAGATAACCAATTTTTATATTTATTTGCACATTAGATAATTGTGTATATACAAATATAACAATATTCCATAAAATTAAATTTCTGTATATTGTACATTTTTCTAGTTTGTACTTTATTTCATTTTTATTTAAAATTAGTGATTTACTAAATACATAGTGCAATATTGTTTCCGTCCAATAGTAGTTTTTTTTTTGAAAAAATAACTAATGACAATGTTAAGCATCTTTTTCTGCATACTATTTGTTTATTATGATTTTATTTTATATACAAAAAATATTATTTGTTATATCATGATTTATTATTTAAGATATTTATCCATTAACATTATACTTAAACAATTGATATTTTATTTTAGTTAAATATTGTATAAGGAAAATGTATAATGTCTTAACTTAAAGTAACATAGTCATAAAGTACTATTTTATAAACAATTTTTAATACCAATTAATCATTAATTAATATTCTTATGCTATTTTTTTCTACATCTAATTATAAGTGCAATTTTTAATTAAATTTATAAATAATGTGAAAGCAAAATAATTGTAACTACTATAGAGTTATGTTTTAATTATTTTTATTAACTTTTTGTAACGAATAATTCTATTAAGAAAATTCTATATTCTTAGGAAATACAATTGTGGAACAATCATAAAATAATTATATCTGTGTAATAATCTAATCATATTGTATTTTTAGATCTGTAATTGAAAATGTTTTTTAGTTTTATACAATAATTATCAGTGACTGTGTGAAACATTTATTTTCTCTTCAAATTTTTTAATAACATTAGGATTTAAGCAGACATAATTGTTATTATAGGTATCACTATTGTGCACGAGTGCAGATAGGGTTAGGATTGTCCAGATTTGGCGGGGCATTTGCAGTTTTTATGTACTTGTACTGCGTCAATTCTTAGGGGGTTGCATATATCATAATTTTCATGATTTTATCTATTTTTACATTTTGTATGAATCAAAGAAGCCAGTGTTTTTACAATGATGTTTATTTTTTTATTTTTTTCATGAACACTTTTTTGCATTGGAAATACTGTTGAATCCACTTTATTGGGACACATCTGTTGCGTGCTATTTTGTCCCAATAATACAAAATACAAAAACGAACATATAGATTTGTTAAAAAACTGATTTTTTTTTATATATTTCTACTATTACAAATTACAAAAATGTATAGAAATTATATAATAATACAAAAATTGACATTATAACCTTATTATTTATAAAAATACATATATACGTATAATATATAATATAAAGTACATACACATATTTTTTTATTTTTAGATTCTGAACGAAGTGAAGAAGCTTATGTTTTTACAATGATGTTAATTTTATTATTTTTTTTTCTTCCTCTGTAAATATTTTTTTGTATAAAAATACTTGGCTAAAAGTTTCGATCAATAACTTAATAGATCAAAAATCACATCCAAATGGTATGCACTTTTCAGAGGTCATTTTTCAAATTTCTCAATACTTTTTTAAAAACGTGGAAAATATGTCAAAAAATTGATAAAAAAATGGCAAAATATGTAATCATTGGAATTTCTGTAAAGTTCAAAATTTATTTTTAACATAACTTCAAAAATAATGAAGCTAGAAACTTGAAACTCTCACCAACTATTAAAAATGGTTATAACAAAAATGTCCCAATTATCTGGATTCGTGGTTCAGATAAGCAGTAAACATTTACCCTACAAGTATACATTTGTTTTTGTAATTAAAAAATTGTCCTTATTTACCGGTGTCTCTATTAAGCAGATTCGACTGTACTTGTCTAAAAATATTCAGAAATTGATAAAAAAGACACGGAAACTATTTTTTTTTTTTTAATCCAAGTTTGAAAATTTAAGATTTAAGCAGTAATTTTCTTCACCTTGTTACTTTACATAATATGTTACCTTGAAATTATTTAAATGTTTTATTATATCGAAAAATGTTCCTTGTTCAGGGTTGTTTGGCACCTGGAAAACTGGGAAAACCGGGATATATCAGGGAATATCTAAATGCTTGAAAAATCAGGGAAAATGATTTCATTATTGGAATACTACTTTTAAGTGCTTTAAATTAAGTATATGGCATAACATTGACATTTATTAGATTCTGAGTAGAGTGAAGAAGCTAGTGATTTTACAGTAATGCATATTTATTTTTGTTTATCTCGCAGAGTCAATGTGAACTGGCAGTGTTAAAAATAAAAAAAATTGTAATAATTATAAGCTTTATAATTTTTTTGTAAAATTGTCTTGAATAAATTGAAGATCCGCTCAGAATTATTTTATTGAAGAAATAATTTATCTTTTCTTTAAAATCATTACTCTCGCCTGAGAAGCGAAGTATGTTTGGCTTTTTAAATTAAAAAATAGGCCAGTTAAAACATTTTGTGTTATAGGTAGTAAATAAACATTAAACAAGGATGGTATTTAAAAAATTTAGTAATAAATATAAATTATATTTTAATACCTACTTGAATTACAATTAATTGTTATTTTTGACTATAATATAATTTTAAGGGAAATCACTAATTTCCCTAGAAAAAACCCTGAAAATATCAGGGAAATTTAAAAATAAATGTAAGTAACAACTGTGTTGTTGAAAATTAAAAAAGGGAAAGATACAACTACTCAGAGGAAGAATACTTTTATGTATGAATATCTATTCTCTAATAATAGATGAGAGCGAATTCAGGGGTGTATTTTTACTGTCCAAATTGTTACTAGAATTAGAATAGTACAGTACAATCTACTTGAATAATAATCGACTACTGTTTCATGATGACACCATTGAACAAGACTCCTTCAAGTTCCTTCTCAAATCACTTGATTGTTAATATATTTTGAATCTAAAAATGTTTTTTGATTCATTATAGTAATAACTGTATACTGACTAAAAAAAACTCTTAAGAAATATTCAAGAAAAAATGATTTTCAACTAAAAGAAAAATTTAATCACTTAACTTGTAAAAAAGTTTTAAAAAAAGTATAGTGAAGTATAGACAAGAAAACTGGACATACTTCGCCCCACGGATATTCTTTGTTCCTTGGATAAAATACTCTTGGTTGTGTATAGAATATTAAAGAAACGATAAATAATTTCTTCAATAAGACAATTCTAAACGAAGGAAGTAATTAATATAAAGAACAATGATAGTTATAATTTTAAGTACACTTACCAAGAGTATTTATTATCTGACTCCAAGAGCAAAGAATATTTGTGGTGCGAAGTATGTCAGGCTTTCTTGTCCATACTTTACTTTACTTTACTTAACTTTTTTTTTATCTAGTATATAGAGAAAAGGAAAAAATAATTTATAAGAAAAAAAAGTGTTAGAAAAATGTCCAAAATTTTTTTTCCATAACTTCAAAATTTTCTTGTGCCAAAATGTTTCTTATAGTGTTGTCTTTGTATGTTTAAATTTCCATAAAGTTTGGCTCAAAAAATTATGATTTCCAAGTATTTTTGTCAAAATTTTGTTTGTGTCCCTCAAAAAAAAAAAAAAAATTTTAAAAATTGAGAAGTTCAAAAAATTACATCTAAAGATCCAACTAGAGCAAATTCAGTAGTTTCTTAATTTCGTTTAGAATCTAAAATTAGACAATTTCAGTATACTAAACTTTATGTTTAGATTATGTATTCAAAATAACATACAGACCAGAAAAAAGGAACTCGAAATACCGAATTTTAATTTTCAGACTACTGACAAAAAATAACCAACATTTTATTATGAATAAAGTTATGAAGCTAAAGTTTTTACAATGATGTTTATTTTTTTTCCTTTTGTAAACACTTTCATATAGAAATACTTGTCCAAAAGTCTCGATCAGCATCTTTTTGAAACCGAAGTTGTCTCTGGTACTTTAAAGAGTTCATTTTTCAAATTTCTTAATTTCTCAAATTTTTTGAAAAAAGCTACCTGAAAATTTGACAAAAAAGACTCGGAAACCACATTTTTTTAATCCAAATTTAATGAAAATTTAAGTTGAGATTGACAATAATATGAGAAATATTTTGGCAAAAGAAAATCAATAAAATGTGAAAAAAGCATTTTGGATATTTTTCTCATTAAATTTTTTTTTCTTTTTATTTATTAGATGAAAGAAATGTAAAGTAAAGTTATGTAAACTAAGTAAAGCAAAGATAAGAACAAAATAATAAAGCCGGACATACATTGCACAATGGGTATTCCTTGTTTTTCAGGTCAGATATTCTTGGACCTTGGTGGGTGTATTAAAAACTATCATTGTTCTTCATACTATTAACTTCCTTCGTTCAGAATCATTTTATTGAAGAAATTATTTATCGTTTATTTAAAATTCTACGCACCCAATAAGAGTATCTGACCCATGGTATGAAGTATATCTGTCTTTCTTGTTCATATTTTACTTATCTTTGCTTTACGTTACTTTACTTCTTAAAATTGTTATTCAGATATTCTCTATTAAAAAAAAAGGTTATAATTTTTAATGTTTGGTTTGGACAAAAACATTCCCCAAAATTAATTAATTTCTGTATATTTATTTTCGTATAGGGAAGGGGGGAGTCACAAAATATTTTAACATATTTTCAATGAACTGGAAAATAAAATATAATTATTAATTCCTAGATTAAGATTATACTATTTAGAGCCATCTTAATGGACTAACAATGTTTACTACACGAAGAGAAGTGTCTATTGATCTTGATGATGTGCTTGATTCATCTGATTAAAAATCCAGAAAAATCAAAAGTTTAATTTGGACTCGTCGTTAACGTCAATGGCATTATAAACAATTTATAGTTTTCATAAAAATTACAATAAAAATTACTTGAATTGATTATATTTAACTATTATAATAATATTCAATATTATAAAATATTAGAGTTGTGAGGTGAAACCACTGTTGCTTACTTTATAAACATTTTTTTCATTCCTCTCTATTAAAATATTCTGTAAACGCCACTGAATACAGTGAGACCCTGATAAGTTGATAAAAGGAAACAGAGATAAATGAGTATATGCAAAATTTGATTGAAAATATAGCAAGCCATCTAGTAATGAAAACAAATAATAGTTTGTTATCCAATTTTAATAGAGTGTATTGTTATTCCAAAATGGTATTTTTATCATTAAACAAATTAGGATAAAATATTTGGGGAGGTGGGGCTAAAATATTTACAAAGCTGGGCAAGTTAATTAATCTTAGTAGCTGAGTAAAGTTAGAGTCACTTATCTTGATTTAGTAACTTAGATAATTTACAAGTTATTATAAGAAAATAGTTACTTTAATTTACTAGTGACTTGTACAAAAAAGGATCAAAGTTAAATTCTTTTGTAAAGTTGCTTACAAGAAAATAATACAACTAATATTATTTTATGTATCTAGTTCATGTATTTCATTATAAAAGTTTTTAAAATGTAGGTATAGATTAATTTATTTTTAAACCACAATAATTGTAATTAGTTATGATACTCATTTTTTTCAATTATTATGATATAAATTTAGTGAAAGAAAAAAAGTGACTCATCAATTACATGTAATGTAGTGATTTTTAGTAACTAATTACTTCTCTGCTTTGCATATTTATTTGATTTATCCCTCCTCCCTTCGCCAATGGTTTTAAAAAATCTGGGGAGGGATTTGGGAGAAGTCAAGCCTTAAGCTCCCTAATTGAGCCTATGCACAAACACCTATTTTTGAATCAAAATGTGTAAGGACTGTGAGCAGAGCCTGATGACAAAGTTTGAGTTATTTTTTTTTTTAGAAAATTAGCAAGTTTTAATGTATTTTGTATAATTCGTTCAAACCTGTTTCATTAATCAATGATTATTGCAGATTATAATTTTGTAAACTGTAGCAAATGTCTATGATTGTAATTTCGTTCAAACCTTGTGATACATTGTGTCAGAATTGCAGTTATCTAGTTTTAAGCTATTCCTGTCGAATGTGTGCACACTGCGCCTAGTGTCTACCTAATTAATTGATATTATGTCTTGTATAGCGCATTCTTAATGATGGCATGGAAAAAAATATGACAATTTGAAGTATATAAAAAACGCATAATCTTTAATTATTGTATGATGTACGATCATTATGATAATTTGTGTGTGTTATTTTTGAACACAAAATAGTTTTTAAGATATTATGTAATTTACTAATTTGGATGCTATTTTAAAAATTTTTTAATTATGACGTAATATTATAATAGCACGCGCTGTACATTCTGCAATAAAAACTATAGTGTTTACCAATAAAATTTACTATAAGCGTGTTGTTGTGATTTGCATAGGACTTGGTTTTCATTACGATCGAATGTTTTTTTAAGTAGGTGTGCGTACGCCTATTAAATTTAATGGTCGATACAAGAAGAAAAACACATATTACATAATCAATTAGTCGGTCACTGATCATTTCGACTACCTCTCTGTATGTACTACAATGGATAAAGATAAAAGAATGGCTAAGCAGTCCTATATTAATGCACTCGGGAGTCCGAACGGCTTGCGATTCTCGCTAATTATCTACATCGCGCCTACACATGGCACCTGTTATGTCTACGGGTAGGTTCTTAAAATACTTGTTAATAAGTAAGAACAACTTTTAACATTATATATGAAAAGAATATTAACTTTATTATTATAATTTAACATTACACATAAACATGTGCTTTTCT
>JAIPRM010001358.1:0-11853 GCA_025469315.1 Stegophylla sp. TES_Ste_2020
TTTTTTGAATTTCTCAATTCTTCAATTTTTTTTTTGGAAAAAACTACCCAAAATTTGACAAAAACGACTCGGAAACCATCATTTTTTGATCCGAATTTTATGAAAATTTAAACATAGATAGAAAATTTTATAAAAGAGATTTTGGCACAAGAAAATTTTGAAAATGTGAAAAAAAATTTTGGACATTTTTTGAAAATTTTTTTTTTTTCTTATATTATTAACTTCTTTCGTTCAGAATCGTTTTACTGAAGAAATGTTTTATCGTTTCTTTAAAATTTAACACGCCCATCAAGAGAATACCACCCGTCGTGCGAAGTATGTCCGGCTTTTTTTTTAAGAAGTAGATTATATAAATAAATATTTTTAGAATTTGAAAAACACATTTTTTTAACCTTTTTAAGCATATTTAATTTTTTTATTGCGCATATTATAGCGCTTATTTCATGGCTTTTTAGTTCTATAAGTCTCGAGTCCTGATTATGAATAATTATTAAGAATAATATATTTTTCAAAAGTCTATTTATTTTAATCGAATTTTTAAAATCCACTATAGAATTGCAACTATTTTGCTGCATATAAGAATAAATTGGAACCCAAGTGAAGTACACAGCGATTTTGTGATGATTTATCTAACGTTTTTACTAGAAATTTCTACAAAAAACGAGTTCTATTTGTATATTATTTTTTTTTTTTTTATTATTATTATTTATCTAACTTCATGTTTAAGTTCTATAAGTTTTCATTCACGACGAGTTTCATATTCTAAAAAGCCGGACATATTTCGCACGATGAGTGTTCTTCGCACGACAAGTGGGATTCTCTTGATGGGTGAATTGAATTTTAAAGAAACGATAAATCATTTCTTCAATAAAACGATTCTGAACGAGGGAAGTTAATAATATAAAAAATAAATGAAAAAAAAAAAAAAAAATGTTAGAAAAATATCCAAATTTTTTTTTCACATTTTCGAAATTTTTTTGAGTCAAAATCTTTCTTATATGATTTTCTATCTATGTTTAAATTTTCATATAGTTTGGATCAACTTCAAACTTCGTTCAGAATATAAAATGTTGAATAAATAGTGACACCTAAATTTTTTCATAAACATTTGGTATACAGAAGTTCAGTAAAATTCCCATTATTCACTTGAGATTCCTCTTGTTTTAACATTGCGGGTATAATTTTAGATTCTGAACGAAGTGAAGAAGCTAATGTTTTTACAATGATGTTTATTTACGAGTATTTATTTATATTTTTTTCTTTTTTTTTCTGTGTACAACTTTTTGTATGGAAATACTTGTCCAAAATTTTCGATCAATAACTTTTTGAAACCGGATTTGCTTCTAGATTGTACTTTGAACAGGTCATTTTTTTAATTTCTCAATTCTTCAATTTTTTTTTTTGGAAAAAACTACCCAAAATTTGACAAAAACGATTTGGAAACCATCATTTTTTGATCTGAATTTTATGAAAATTTAATCATAGATAGAAAATCATATAAGAAAGATTTCAGTGCAAGAAAATTTTGAAAATGTGAAAAAAATTTTTGGACAATTTTCTAACATTTTTATTTTTTCATTTATTTTTTATGTTATTAATTTCCCTCGTTCAGAATCGTTTTATTGAAGAAATGATTTATCGTTTCTTTAAAATTAAATACACCCGTCAAGAGAATACCACCCACCGTGTGAAGAACACCCATCGTGCGAAGTATGTTCGGCTTTTTATAATATTAATTGAATAATGTTGAAACTGAGGCTGGGAATATTTTCGATTAATCGATTATCAATGATCGATAAATCAATTAAATCCATTTATTTTTTATTGTAAAATAATAATCGATTTACTGACAATAATTGTACAATCGAAAATAATCGCCCAATATTAATGATCGTCTGCTTAAAAATAATTAGGAATTGATAGTATACACAGTAAAACCTCGCTGAGACGGAATCGCTTGGCTCTGTTCAATTTTTGTCAGGTTTCTCAAAAACTGTCGCACTCTACACACTATGTCAAGAGGTTACTCTTGAAGTCAACGTTTTTGGCCTGTCAACTATATTTCAAAGTTCTAATGCAACAGCGAAAACTTCATTAATGGTTTGAAAAATTAATAAATATATTTTACATAAATTTAAATACCTAAAGAAATAAATATTTTTCTATAATAATATAATACATTGGAATAATTATTTTTATTCATGAGTATTATTTGATTATTCGATTACTAATGATTATTCTATTACTATTGATTATTTGATTACAAATGATAATAATTAGATTATTCGATTTCTAACTATTAAATCGATGATAATCGACTGAATAATAATCGATTATCAATTATTACCAAATCCAATAATCAGCCCAATTTACCAAACTACAGCTACAACTTACCGAGTATTATTATTATTATAATTATTTTGGAACTCAAAATCCCTCTTCGTGTGTCTGTCATTGTTATTATACCAGCTACCGTATATAAATCATGATTATACTCTCATGAAATATTCTCATGACACCCATTAAAAAAAAATATAATAACAATTTATTAATCAATATCGTAAAAGTAAAAATACCATCATATTTTTGTGTCATATATTTAATTTCAACCTTTTGAAGTGAAAGTGATGGTTACATTATTATTATATCAGTACCTATATTATACACGATCTCGGTGGTTTTAATAATATTGTTACTCTTGTATACAATCACTGCAGAGACTTTAATCACGGCTTGACCTCCATTTTCTACCACCGAGAATTTTACAAATATATTGTGGAAAATATACCAGAAAATCAGCTCCGGCTTTTCCACACACACGCAACGCCATCGTTCAAACTATAATCCAGGGGTGGCCGAATTGTGGCTCGCGAGCCGCATGCGACTCTCGTCATGGTTGTATGTGGCTCGCATTTCGTTTCCTAAAATAACGACTATCTTGTTTTATAATATTGCATTTTTTTTTTTAATCGTTCACAGTTTTTTTGATTTTAAATAATTACTGCCTAAAGTGCGTGAAAATAGAATTTTAAAAACAAAATAAGATTTCTCCGTTGTATGAATTAATATTTATTATTTTTGAATTAATGTATTTTTCGCATACTTTGTTTTTATGAGCTTAAGATCTGGGTTTTTATTGATGTGAGATTGGCTCGAAGAAGTTATTCTTTAAGAGGATGTTTACGAAAGTGTCACCAGTGGGTGGCTTCTTTCCTCAAATGTATATAAATAATTTCTATTTGATTGTTTCTTATCGCATATATACTTATTATGTCCTATAGATATAGATTGTATATTTTCTTCTAAAAAAAAAAAAAAAGATGATGTTTAGTTAAATTTGAATGATATTTAGATTTGATTATTTTCAATGTCCAGTAAAGCGGTTCACAAGAATAATATGTCGTTCCAAAAATTGATTTTAAATTCTGCGCACATTTATAAATTTTCGGTTGCTTTAAAATAGAAACGTGCGGACGAAAATTCACAACTGAGCGACAGTTCTATTTAAAATTTTCAAAACCATCACATCGTAATAATTTGAACAGTTCTATTCCGTGAAGTGCCTTAACAACTATTGCAATATGATTGATACCGGACATCCGTTTTCAATGACGTTTACTAAAAATGGATTTAAAAGACATTTTTGGCTCTCGACATAGTTTTATTTATCCATACGGCTCGTGAGCATCACACACACACACACACACACACGCTGTAATTGCACGTTAAACCATTGTGTTTAATAGTCATTTTGTGGAGTGTTCGATTTTGCGGTTCGCGTTTCTTGCAGTCATAATGATTTTCCGAAAAATAAAACGTAAAGAGAGTTAAAACGTAACTCACACCATCTCGACGTTTGAATGTTTTGTATCGGTTCTGCGAAGAGGTTAATATGAAAATCAATAACCGCCTTTCTTCGGGATTTTAATATTTTATCGTGGAAACGACACTGCATGGTCGCAGAGTGGAAGGAGGTGGAGGGGAAAAAACGATTTTTGATTGCGAAACCGAACCGTAAGTAGCGACAATAATACACAGGTCCAACAAAGCATTCGTTATACGTATACGTGTGTTCATTTATATTATATTATATTTTATGTATTTTGCAAATAGGACGAGATAACATTTTACATCTACTTATGATGATAATAATAATAATAATACAATAATATTGTAATATAATATAATGGAAATAGTTTCGTCAGTAAGATATGCTCAACTGGGATATGTCATGTTACACAATACAACAACAATAATAATAATAATAATAGTAATCTAATGTACGAATAAAATATAATAAAATAATGATAATATAAAATCAATTCGCGCGCGAAAAGTATATACCGCAGCAGCAGTTGCAGCTATATACGTTTCGAGCTGATGACAAATATCAGCTTGATAAACGTCTCGTATTGGTCAGCAGGGGAGGCAGTATACATTATAAATTAAAAATATGGGTTGGGACGAAACTAAAAAAAAAAAAACAAACTACAAAAAAACGAAAATTCAAATGTTCGCGAACATGATATTACATATTATATATATATATATATATATATATATATATATATATATACATATATATTTAGTAATTTATTAAGGCACCCCGTCGTTTAATTTATCCGTGTGGCCGTATCCGTGTCGCGCTCGCGGTTCTTGTAACGTTTTAATATTATTTTTTTCTTATTATTATTATTATAAAAGTGATTTGGAGTCTCGCCAAAGGACGTCTCGCACATCATTAAAATATCATGTTGAACCATTGCTGCGGCACGACCCCTGCGATCAGTGGCAACACGATCAGCACCATCAGCAGCGCGATGTCCACGGACTTGGGGGGCGATCCCGGGTTGCATCCGTCCGCGTCGTCGCAGCTCTGCAGACAACCCTGGACGTATCTGGAACACGAGAAAAAGAGGACTTATCACGCTGACACTGACCGGCTATAATCAGCGATGTGTACAGTGCCGTAGCTGGGCATATGTAAACTCCCCTAAATTTAGATAAATTCCTCTAAAAATGAAAATTCTTATCTTTTTTTTTATCAAATAGTAAACTCCCCTAAAATGATTTTACTACCGTATTACTCATATATAAACTCCCCTAAAAAGATTTCGTTATTGTATTACTCATATATGTAAACTCCCCTAAAATAATTTTGCTACCTACGGAATTACTTCTAAGTAGATTCCACTTAAATTATATTCGATTATTATCAAAAATTATAGCAATTATAACCATTATTATTTTATATTATTATAGTAACCAATCAGTTATTATATTAGACCCAATACGTATTTAAAATCCATAATTGCTTATCAAATCTAACAGCCAACAAACTGTATTACAATTAGATATAGATATTTAATATAATTTAATCCTATCGAAAAATACCTGAAGTGTAATGTTAATATTTATATAATAATATCATATCATATAAGCATTGATATCAGACATTGAACATCTATTTTAATAATTTATCGATCAATATCAAAATTCAATTTTAATTCCATAAGAAAAATCGATCATTATGTTAACCACTACTTGTCAAGCAAAACGTTAGTTACTTTGCAATTGACAAATATCGAATACCTGTTTTAGGGGAGTTTACATATTATTATGAACATTACAGAAGCAAAATAATTTTAGGAGAGTTTATGTCAAAGTAACACAGAAGCAAAATATTTTTAGGGGAGTTTACATCAAAGCAATACTGTAGCAAAATAATTTTTAGGGGAGTTTACTATCATGGGAATTTACAACGTTTCATTTAGGGGAGTTTACAATCTCCCCCATAGCTAGAGGTTGGCGATATGGGCGATCGCCAAGGGCGCAAATAAGATTAGGGCGTAAAATATTGTGAAATAAAGCATATTTTATTTTGTTTAAGCCAATTAAATTTTTTTTATCAAAATGTTATTTTGTTAAAAAAGTGTTATTGATACCTATTTAACGTACACACTGTAAAAATAAAACTAGTATTTAATGGAACAATTAAAAAAAACACGTGTGTAAAATTTTTGGTAGCGAAGGGGTTCAAAATTTTGTTTTGCCAAAGGCGCAATAAAAGATATCTACGGTACTGGTTGTGTATTATGCTGCAGATAAATTAGTTAGATACATTTTTTTTTAATCTTTTATTCTTTATTATAAACTAAATATGAGTTATCCGTCATGTTAGATAAATTAGGACGTTAGCAACATTAATTTAATATGCTGTGGGACTACTACTCTCTCCCAAATGTATTTTGCTTGATGTAAAACGAAGATGGATCATAACTAGTGTTGACATTTTAATGTTCTAAAAAATGGATAAAAACACTCTGAAAAATTACAAAAATGCCTTAAAAATCACAACGAATGTATATAAGAATGCGCGCAAAAGATTTACTTATTACAGTTTAATAATGTTATTATAAAAGGCCGGACATACTTCGTACGATGGGTGTTCTCTCACGACGGGTGGGATTCTCTTGACGGGTGTATTGAATTTTAAAGAAATGATAAATCACTTCTTCAATAAAACGATTCTGAATGAGGGAAATTAATAATATAAAAAATAAATGAGAAAAAAAAATGTTAGAAAAATGTCCAAAATTTTTTTTTCACATTTCCAAAATTTTCTTGTGCCAAAATCTTTCTTATATTATTTTCTATCAATGTTTAAATTTTCATATAGTTCGAATCAAAAAATTATGGTTTTTGAGTTGTTTTTGTCAAATTTTGGGTAGTTTTTTTCTGAAAAAAAAAAAAAAAAAATTGAAGAATTGAGAAATTCAAAAAATGACCTCTCTAAAGTACAATGTAGAGGAAAATCCGATTTCAAAAACTTACTGATCGAAACTTTTGGACAAGTATTTCCATACGAAAAGTTGTACACAGAATAAAAAAAATAAACATCATTGTAAAATCACTAGCTTCTTCACTTCGTTCAGAATCTAAAATCAAGTCATTAAACGTATTTAATTTTATTTATTCATAATAATAATAAAAATATAATACGTATTTATGTAGTAATTACATTTGATTTATTCGTAAATGCAATAAAATTTAATTTAAAGTTTGCTGTTGCATGGACAATGATTATGCTATTTTATATTTTCGAACCAGAATAATCGTTGTTGGTAGGTTAATAGACTTCTGTATTATTATTTCGAGTGATCAGAATCCACAGTGCATGATCAAAATGTAAGTGTTCTTGGATAAATGTTTTAAAAACTTGAAAAATTATCCAAAATTGCATTTAAAGTTAACTTTGTCAAAAGATGCCACAAAAGTTTTCAATCTTATTTCAATAAATTGTGATAATTTTGCTGTGAGTTCCTATAAGTACGAATTATACTGTACAACTGTAGTCATCCAATTCAGTATAAACAAAACTGATATCAATTACAATAATAACTGGGGCTAGAGATTTAAAGCTCTAAAAAACCTAAAATATGCAAGCATTTATGCTCTAAAAATGTACCAAATATGCTCTAAAAATATGCAAAAATGCTAAAATAATCTCTTATAAAACATAAATTTTACTGTAAAAACTCAAAATACGCCCGTCAAGAGAATACCAGTCGCCGTGTGAAGTACACCCATCGTGCGAAGTATGTCCGGCTTTTTTTTTTCATTTTCTTTGTACTCTTATATTTTTCGTTTACCCTCCCAAAAAGGAAGAAAAGTTAATTATTAAATTTCTATACTCTCCGCTAAAACTGCCCTTGAATTTTGTAACGTAATCAAGTCAGTACTGTCTAAATGGTATTTAATGTTCTACACAAAAGCGTGGTGGTAAGTAATGTCAGGAGTACAACTTTTACTTGTCGTTACATTCGCCGGTTTCATGCTAGAAGCGCATAACGAACTAAGGTCTAAGCCTAGATAATATGTTAATCCACGGATATAAAAGATTTATTTAAATTGCAACGTTAAAATATGTAAATTCGTTATCGAGGTACGCGCGCGTGTACTTATAATTCGAACAGGCTTGGTAGAAACAATGCGGGCGTGTAGGTAC
Organism: Stegophylla sp. TES_Ste_2020; assembly: GCA_025469315.1. Taxonomy (NCBI): domain Eukaryota; kingdom Metazoa; phylum Arthropoda; class Insecta; order Hemiptera; family Aphididae; genus Stegophylla; species Stegophylla sp. TES_Ste_2020. The sequence goes on from JAIPRM010001358.1 coordinate 8,009, forward strand.
CACGAGGCTGGTGGCTAGAGCGTTGCCAAGCAACATCCCCTGAGCCATCTACTAAGTAAGAGCGACGACTCATCAAAGAAACGCGATGAGCACTTTTAATGTGATCAATACGGATGATATTTTAATGCGATGAGTATGATGGTCGACTTGAGCGTAGCCATTAGTTTTGGGGATACACGTCACACCGCCCGTGTTATAACGATATCTATGTACGACGCGTGCACACAAACGGGTTGAGAGTGCAAAGTACTAGGCGTCGTATACGACATGATTGACGATGTAGAAGCGCGTGGTCCGACAACGTTTACTTTCATAATTATTTGTAGCGTTGTAATTTATTAATGAGTTACACCGTGGCCAATTACGTTCGTCGAGAAGAATTATATGCTGGGGAAATTTGGAGATCATATTATATTTGTTGTGGCAGTGGCGGTTATACATGATGTTTAAGGAGGGGGCGAATATGAGCAACTTTTCCTTCGTCCCCATTTTCAGCTTACATAACATATGTGTATATATTATACAGGGTGATTTTTTAAGCGTGCTCATCCCCATTTTTGGCCGTAAAAATTAAAAAATTTGGGATTTTTTTTTCCGGATTGTTCAAGTTACTATAAAATCAATATTTTCCATAACTCATTTTTTTCATGTCACCTTAAGGGTGTCCTGTGGAGATACAAACTTTCTTTTTTCAAATGGCTACCCCCTATTTTAATTACGGACTTATATTCGGGTTATTTTTCTGTGAATTTTGATGTATTGAAATTAAAATTTGAACGAGTAGTTTTTGAATTATTCAAATTTAAATATTAAGGAAAATTGTCACTTGGGCACATATTTTAATTTATTCTTAATAGGTAAATGAGATAAGACGACCTGACTGATTAATATTTTGTAAATGTAAAATTTAATCTCGTACACATGACGTGTACGTTTGTGTGTACGTGACGTTTTTTCTATGAACATTTTGACTAATTATTTCTGATTAAAGGTTAATTGAGTAAATTTATAATAATTTCGAACTACGTACGTAACTAAATAAGTGCCTAAGTGACAATTTTCCTTAATATTTAAATTTGAATAATTCAAAAACTACTCGTTAAAATTTTAATTTCAATACATCAAAATTCACAGAAAAATAACCCGTATATAATTCCATGTTTAAAATAGGGGGTAGCCATTTGAAAAAAGAAAGTTTGTATCTCCACTGGACATCCATAAGGTGACATGAAAAAAATTAGTTATGGAAAATATTGATTTTATAGTAACTTGAACTTTCCGGAAAAAAAAAATACCAAATTTTGCATTTTCACGACCAAAAATGGGGGTGAGCACGCTCAAAAAATCACCCTGTGTGTGTATATATATATTACCATTTTTTGATTGCTAGCACATTTAATCAATCTCCACAACTTTGTTGATCTCAACCATATCTTTAATTTAAGTAAATTTAGTTAATCCTTTAAATAGTATAAAAAATAAATGCATAAATAGCATTTAAACATTTTAAATGAAAAAAAAAATATTAACCAAGAAATTACCTAACAATGTACAAAAATTAAATTCGTTCAATTATGAAAAACAAACGCAAATACAAGAGATAGCAATATCAAAATATACGAGTATTATGAAAATTAAGAGCAAATATAATAATTATATGGGTAATTTTTTTTTCATATAACTTTAAAACACATTTTTAATTTTTTGTAGAGAAAAAGAAAATATTAAATGATTTGTATAAGAACCATTAATTTACTATTTAACTAATTATAATAATAATCATAACTTATCGTTGCTTTGATGTTTGAATTTTATTTTCCTCGGTGTTTATTTAGTCATTTTATAGGATATTTACTCAATTTTTTGATATATATAACACTTAATACGTTCTATTTACTAATATTGGTACTGAACAAAATAATTATATTCAATATTTATGAGTACTTGGAAATACTGATTTTGGACTTGAAATTAAAGCTTGCAACATATTATTGGGAATATTTTTTTTTTTAAATAATGTGATATAATTTGTTAATATGAAAATTATAATTTACGTTAATATTTCAACTAATTTATTATAAAAAGTTGAAAAACACATTATGTATGAAATTCATATTTAAGTCCCATTTATTTAGTGCTTTTAGTGTTTTCCGAGTACCTATTAATATAATTACAAGGGTCAAGATATGAAACTCAAATTGAATGTAAATTTAAAAAAAAAATTGAATGATTATAAAAGAATAATATAGATTCAAACATATTGATAACTATATCAATAATCATTAAGGCAAATTTTTTTTTGCTTTTTTTCTCAGAGTACACAATCTAGTCTGATTTAATTATTGATATAAATACTAAATTTGTAAAAATTTAATCCCAAGGGAGGGACGATCCACCTATCACCCCTCCTCATATAACCGCCACTGATTTGTGACTCAGGACGAGAGATGCAATTATCGTGAAGTTTTTCCGTAGTATAATGCTAGATGATAGTTTCACAAAGTCAAATATTTCGAGGTCTTTATACACTTTTAAATTGTTTACGTACCTATACTGAGTATAATCGCCCTTATTAGGTGAATCGACTGGATTGTCATTTCAATATTTATGCGAATAAAATATTAATATATATATATATATATATATATATATATATAAAACACTAAATAAACATAGTATTGTTAGTGAGACCTACTTGTAAAATGAACAAAACAAATAAATGAATTATATATCTACCCAATTAAAAATTTTTTACATAACATCGCATATTTGACTAAGCGGTTGTTTCATATTCATATTTTTTTATTTTTTGCTAGTAAATATTATACTATACTTATTTTGTATCTTATATACAGACGAACTACGAACTTGTTCAGTGGGACCCGTTATGTTTTCAAAGATAATAAAAATAAATACATACATAGATATATATACATGGTGATTTATCTAGCCATGCTCACTCCCCTTTTTGCGCTGTAAAAATGGAAAAATTTGAATTTTTTTACTATTTTTTTCAAAATTTTTTTTTCATGTCATTTTAAGGATGACTTGTTGTAATAAAACTTTATTTTCAAATGGCACTTCCCTATTTTAATTACGGAATTTTATTCAGGTAATTTTTCTGTGAATTTTGATGTATTGAAATCAAAATTCGAACGAGTATCTTATATTTTACAACATTTCAAATTAATTATGTGTTAGTCAGTAAAGTCATAGGTTCATAATAATTACGTAATACGTTGGTAACTAAAATAAGTAACCAAGAAACTATTTTCATTAAAACTTAAATTTGATCAATTCAAAATGACTCGTTCAAATTTTGATTTCAATACATCGAAATTCACAGAAAAATAACTCGAATAAAATTCCGTAGTTAAAATTGTGGGATATCATTTGAAAAAAAAAAAATTGTATTTCCACTGGACATCTTTAAAGTGATATAATAAAAATGAGTTATGGTAAGCATAGCCTTCATAGTGACTTGGACATTCCGAAAAAAAATCCAAATTTTTGCGTTTTTACGAACAAAAAAGGGGTGAGCACGCTTAAAAAATCACCCTGTATATTAATGAAGTGTTATTTGTATACAGACCCTTACGGTAATGATAATAAGTATTATACAGTTGTCAATGAATAAGACAATTCTCTTCGGTGTAAACTACCAGGGACGGTAAAATACGATTGAGAACGTTTGACCTTTTTGGCCGAAATGATTGAGAACGTTTAAAAATCACAAAGAACTTACCGCCGATCCTCAAAACCAATACGATTAAGAACGAATTTACGTGTAACGTTGCCATATCGTTTATTATCAAAATATTCTGCACATTGCATGTAAATAAAAT